>JBBPBX010010387.1:16551-28973 GCA_038048925.1 Garcialebias charrua
TGTTGTTGTTGTTGTTGTTGTTGTTGTTGTTGTTGTTGTTGTTGTTGTTGTTGATTTGGGTTTTGGGGTCTGTTTATTGCATTTATGATTCAATGCAATAAAATAAACACATTTAAAAGGTAACAACAGATCATTACATGGTTTATTTACATGATGACTTTAATTATTATTAATAATAATAATGAATTTAATTTATAACGCACTTTTCATTAATGAAAATCTCAAAATGCTACAAAGTGCAACATAATTAAATGTCAATAAAACAAGTAATAAAACAAGTAAAATCAATAACAGTATCAACTAAGATCAAAGGTAGAAACATGAGGAGGCAGAGTATGCTTGGTTGAAAAGAAAGGTCTTCAAGCTGCTCTTAAGCCTGGAATACACTTGAGCGTACATGAAGTACGACACTGTAAGCGCGCATTTTGTGCGCATGCTTTCGCTGCTATAGCTCGGCTTTTATCAGCTTTCAAACGCTCGCGTTCTCGCTCCAGATCCTTGTTGTAATATGAGCAGCTGCGCGCGGAGGGGACTCAACTGAGCTCGCTGATTGGTCACTTGCTGACACGCCTACTGAAATGATTGACAGCTTTCAGTCAGCTCAGTGAAACCTCGAGAATGCATCATGAGCAGCTCGCTGAAGACCGCTGCGGTGTTCTGATGCGGTGTTTCTACTATATATGTTATAAAAAGTTATCTCAGAAATAAAAATAATAACAGGGAGTGCTTTTCCTGCAGCACACAGTCCACCAGGGATATTTAAAACATCGCGCACCCAGGTAGGACCTGAATTCATTCATTTCAGTCATCGAGTGAACGGAGGAAGAAGCGGTTACTTGACTTTTGGCAAAAAAACAAAAGAAAAGGCCCGATCAGCGATAAAGAAGGGGAATTTATTTCATTTGTGTAACATACAAAACAGTCCGGCGCCGGGGAAGTTTATGGTCAGACACCGCGCACACGTATGCGGTCGTAAAAAAAAAGCTTTGCGCGTATGTGCCCTGAGGGGCTACGCGGGGCTACGCTTTTGCCTTGACGTACGTACATGGCGTATAGGCGTACTGCTTGTACGCTCAGGTATATTTCAGGCTTTAAAGTCAACCAGTGACTGTGGAGCTCTCAGGCAGTCAGGAAGAGAGTTCCACAGGCGGGGGGCAGCCACACTGAAAGCCCGGTCTCCCATGGTCCTTAATTTGGTTCTCGGAATGTGAAGGAGATTACTGTTACTCGAGAGGCTAACATGCTACAGAGCGGACTGAACCCTCGAGGGAGGTAAGACACGCGGAGGGGGGCTGTGTGTTTACATCAACAATGCATGGTGTCTGGATGCTGCGGTGGTCTACAAACACTGCTCACCTTTAGTGGAGTTTATGACTATTATAAATGCAGACCGTTCTATTTACCGAGGGAATTTACAGCTGTTTTGATTGTTGCTGTATATATCCCTCGAAGCTCCAACAGCAAAGTTAGAAGTGAGGCCCTGAATGAACTATATCTGCACATCAGTGAGCAACAAACAGCACACCCTGATGCTTTTCTCATCACGGCTGGTGATTTCAACCATGCAGATTTAAAGAGTGTATTTCCAAAAACATACAGAAACATAAACTTTGCAACAAGAGGAAACAACACACTGGACCAAGTTTACACCACCATGAAAAATGCCTACAGAGCCCTCCCCCTCCCCCACATTGGTGCTTCTGACCATATCTGTGTTATGCTAAAGCCAGCATACAGGCCACTGGTGAAAGTCACAAAACCAGTCCGCAAGCAGATACGAGTGTGGCCAGAGGGGTCTTCAGAGGCACTCCAGGACTGTTTTGACACCACAGATTGGGGTATGTTCAAAGAAGCTGCTACCACAAACAACAACACATGTCTCCAGGAGTACTCAGACACTGTATGTTCATACATCACCAAGTGCATTGATGATGTAACCAACCTCAAAACCATCACTGTTCGGGCTAATCAGAAGCCATGGCTGACAGCTGAGGTTTACAGACTCCTGAAAGCCAGGAATGCTGCCTTCAAAGCGGGAGATCAGGTGGGCCTGAGGGCAGCCAGAAAGAACCTGGACCGGGGCATCAGAAAGGCCAAGAAGCAGTATTCCAGGAAAATAGCTCACCGTTTCAAGGACAGCAAGGATACACGCAGTCTGTGGCAGGGAATACAGACCATCACAAACTACAAACCACCCCCCCTGACCTGTGACAGCTCAACTTCTACGCTGAATGAACTGAATGAGTTCTTTGCTCGGTTTGAGGCAAGTAACAGCACACCTGCACATAAACTCCCCCTTCTCCTGATGGCCAGGTGCTGTAAGGCGATCATTCATCAAGATTAACACCCGGAAGGCCTCTGGTCCTGACAACATACCTGGTCGTGTGCTGAAGGACTGTGCAGGGGAACTCGCAGCGGTCTTCACGGACATCTTTAACATCTCACTGAGCCAGGCCATCGTCCCCACCTGTTTCAAAGCCACCACCATCATCCCTGTCCCAAAGAAGGCAACGCCCGCATGCCTCAATGACTATCGCCCAGTAGCACTCACCCCCATCCTGATGAAGTGCTTTGAACGGCTAGTCATGAAAAGCATCACATCTGTCCTCCCTGCCTCCCTGGATCCCTTCCAATTTGCATACCGACCTAATCGCTCAACCGACGATGCCATCTCCTCTGCCCTCCACACAGCTCTCACACATCTGGACACGAAGGACTCTTATGTTAGAATGCTGTTCATCGACTTCAGCTCGGCATTCAACACCATCATCCCCCAACAGCTCATCCTTAAACTGGACAGTCTGGGGCTGAACACCTCAATGTGTAACTGGCTGCTAGACTTCCTGACCGGGAGACCACAGACAGTACGGATCGGGAGTAACACATCTAGCACCATCACATTGAACACAGGGGCCCCACAAGGATGTGTGCTGAGCCCCCTTCTATTCACCCTGCTAACACACGACTGCACACCATCGTACAGCTCCAACCACTTCATCAAGTTTGCGGACGACACAACAGTGGTAGGTCTCATCAGCAACAACGATGAGACGGACTACAGGAACGAGGTGAGCCGCCTGGCCTTGTGGTGCGGACACAACAATCTCACTCTCAACGTGGAGAAGACAAAGGAGATTGTTGTGGACTTCAGGAAGAGGGATGCCCAACATGCCCCTCTGACCATCAACAGCACCGCAGTGGAGAGAGTAGACAGCACCAAGTTCCTGGGAGTGCACGTCTCAGAGGACCTGTCCTGGAGCAGGAACACTGCATCACTGGCCAAGAAGGCTCACCAGCGTCTCTACTTTCTCCGCAAGCTGAAAAGGGCTGGAGCTTCAACCCCCATCATGTGCACCTTCTACAGAGGTGCCATAGAAAGTGTCCTGACCAGCTGCATCACTGTGTGGTTTGGTGCATGTACTGCATCCTGCCGCAAGAGCCTCCAGCGCATTGTGAGAGCAGCTGAGAAGATTGTCGGCACCTCCTTCCCCTCACTGCAGGACTTACACAGCAAACGCCTCACTCGGAAAGCCCTCTGCATGGCAGGTGATCCCACACACCCACTACACAGCTGCTTCAGCCTGTTGCCTTCAGGGAGGAGACTGAGGAGTCTCCAGGCTCGAACCAGCAGACTGAGAGACAGCTCTGTTCATCAGGCAGTCAGGATGCTAAACACTCTGCCTGCTCTGCCTCCCCTCCCATTTGAACTGCCTTAACACAAAAAACTTTCTCACACATTACCACTCAACACAAAGTTTTTAACACTGGACTCTGTGTCATCAAACGGGTTATTCACTAAACTCTCGGTCATGTGCTCATTCAGTTTGCACTACTTCTCATATTTGCACTAATGTTTGTATTACATTACTGCCTATAGTCATACTACTGTTATGTTTATGTTTATGTTTATGTTTATGTTTATTAAATTTGTTCATTTTTTTACAAAAGAAACAATACAAGGCAATCTCATAATGATAGTGTACAAAATGTAAAAAAATGAAAGGTGGCAGAAAGAAGAATAAATCTTATTATATCTGCCCCTTATCTCCAACAATCAGATTAAACAACAGTAGTCAAACCATGTAAACAATAATAATCTTCAACCAACTTTTTCCAACAGTCAGGTTAAACAATAATATTCTTCAACCAACAGTACAAAATTACTAACTCTTTTTAATTTTCTAACTAACAGTACAAAATGACTAACTCTTTCTAATTTTCTAACTAATACAATACACATTACGTTATTTCACATATATTTTTTTAACACATTTGTTTTGATCATTTTTTTAAATGTAAACATTGACTTGGCATTTTTAACTACATTCTCCAAGCCATTCCATAATCTAATTCCCTGGATTGAGGTAGAACGTCCCTTCAAACTGGTTCTGAATTGTGGTTTTACAAACAACTCTGTTCCCTTAAGATTATAACAACTTTGTCTTTTAACAAAGTGCATTTGGATATTTAAAGGTAATGCATTATTTTGAGCTCTATACATAACTGATAAAATATTATAGTCTACCAAATCATGGAACTTCAATAATTTTAGTTGATAAAATAATGTACTTGATGGATGACGGTAATGCTTTCTAGTGATAATTCTTACAGCTCTTTTCTGTAATACAAAAATAGGCTTTGTGATTGTTTTACACGCATTCCCCCAAACATCAATACAATAGATTAAGTGTGGAACTGTTTACATTCACTGTTTACATTTATGAATACTCTTTACATTTATAACTACTGTTTACATTTACACTACTTTTATATCTACACTACTGCTGATACATATACAGTATTCTCTGACCAGCCTTATTTAAGGATGCCCAATGTGCCTTACTGCATATGCCACTTTGCCTCTATACCAACATCAACTACCTCATACATATACTGTGTACATTAACTCATATGCTGCTTTGCCACTCTTTGCAAATGTCAATGCTAGAACCTTCAGTTTATTTTATAGATATACTTTTTATACTTTTTATACTACTATGCAAAAACTCAGGACAGTATTACACTTTTATTATTTCATTTTATGCTTATGTTCATTAAATGTTTAGTGTTTTAGTGTTGGTGTAAATTTTCATACTTTTATACTACTATGCAAAAACTCAGGACAGTGTTACACTTTTACTATTTTATGCTTATGTTTATTAAATGTTTCAGTGTTTTAGTGTTTAAATGGTTACTGTTGCACCGAGGGACTGAGAGAAACGCAATTTCAATCCTGTGTATGTCCTGTACATATTGCAGTTCTGACAATAAAGTTGACTTTGACTTTGTTCTGTGACCGCAGAGAACGGGTGGATGAATATGGAACAAGAATGTCCTTTAGATAATCTGGTGAAGTTCCGTGTAAGCATTGATGTGTAATGAGAGCAGTTTTGTACTGAATTCTGTAGGTGACAGGAAGCCAATGGAGGTTATGGAGAATGGGCGTAATATGTTCAAATTTACGAGCTCTCAACAAAATCCTTGCTGCACTGTTTTGAATATATTGAAGCTTCTGAAGGTATTTGCCAGGGATTCCAATAAACAGGGAGTTGCAGTAGTCGAGCCTGGAGGAGACAAAAGCATGGACGAGCTTCTCAGCATCGGAAAAAGTTAGGGATGGGCGAAGTCTCAAAGTCAAAGTCAAAGTCAAAGTCAACTTTATTGTCAGATCTGCAATATGTACAGTGCAGGACATACACAGGACCGAAATTGCGTTTCTCTCTGTCTGTCTGGAGATGTTTCGAAGATGGAAGAAGCAAGTTTTAAACAGATATTAATGTGATTTTCAAATGTAAGATTGGAGTCCATTTTTATTCCAAGATTTGTAACAGAGGTGGAGAGGGGGATGTCTTGTCCAGAAAAGGAAATTGTTGTTATAGTTGATGTTTGTACCTGGTGAGGGGTGCCAATCAGTATGGCCTCAGTCTTGGAGCAGTTTAATTGAAGAAAGTTCTGATTCATCCATGCCCTTATTTCCTCCAGGCAGGTAGAGAGGGCAGTGAGTGAAGATGGAGATGACAATGGGGAAGATGAGGATGCTCCAGTCCTGATGTAAAGCTGTGTATCGTCGGCATAGCAGTGAAAAGAAATGTTGAACGGATTAATAATTTGACCTAAAGGCAGCATGTAAAGAGAAAACAGCAGGGGCCCCAGAACTGACCCCTGAGGGACACCACAGGAGACACAGACTGTCTGGGACGTGGCGTTGCCAAGACTCCAGCCTATTGGAGAGGAAAGATTTGAACCAGTCCAGGACAGTGTCACAGAGACCGACCTCTACATTGTTGGATGTCCGGCCCCTGTCTTTCAGAAACTGTGGCCCCCTGAGCAGTTTAGTTGAATAGTCCTGCTCTAAATCAATGAAAAATACTTTAAAGAAATTAAAGACCTAGACCAGGGGTCACCAACGTGGTGCCCATGGGCACCCGGGTGCCCCCAAGGACCATTTGAGGTGCCCCCGGACCTGTTCTAAAAATAGCACAACTCACTACTAAGCTGCATTTAAAATTTCATTTGATTCAGTTGTTCTTTTTTGTTTTTATATATATTTTTAAAATGTCTAGCTTAAAAATATGTTCTTAAAAATATGTTTATTATACATTTTTTTCAATTTACGCTTTGTTATTTCCGAAGAGTTTATCAAACTGGTGCCCTGTGTATGACTTCGTACCCACGAAGTAGCACTCAGTTTTGAAAAGGTTGGTGACCCCTAACCTAGACCTTAAGGAATGTACAAGATCACCTCACAATCGGAACCATTTGGTTATTCACATTTTATGTTGTATTGAGTTATCATGCTAAAAATGTTTGTTGGAGATTTTAGCTGACTGTTTGTAAAACTGACTGAGGTAGACATTTTTGTTTGTATATGTCAATGTATATGCCAATTTATGGTGCAGGGGTGGGGTGGGGGAGGGGATTCACAATCCATCCACTGACTCATGGGTTACTTTGATAACGGAGTTGACTTTAAATAGGTAATAACCAGTTTTTAATCAAAGCCCTTGCACAACTTAGAATACGTGTTAGGGATCGGTCTCAGCTACTACCCCACCAACCTTCAGGTTAAGATTTGTAAAACAGATTGAGTTCAATCCATTTGTGTGTTTAAAGTCAACAAGTACTCTGGTGTCCCCCATCACCGAGGAGTTTGAACAGTAAATGTTTGTGCTTTTATGGACTGGAACTGAGTGGGGAGTGAAGTAAACCTTGATGTTTTTGATGCAAGAAGGGGGAGAAGAACAGAGGTAGTTATTTATGTATTTATATTTTTGTTATTTATTTTATTTATTTGCTTGTTCAAGGCAGAGCAGAGTGACGGATCCTGGCAATGGGAAGGAGCAATTTTATGGCCAATGGTGGCCTTGACCACCACAGATTAACCTTTGACCTCTCCAGTCATTGGAGGAAACTATATTTTTAAGCAATATTGACTGGATGAAGAAAAGTTTCAAGAGTGAGTTGTGACAAAAGGGTGGTAGCAAAGGTCAAAGGTTTGCAGACCGTGGTGAGACCAATTAACTATGTTGTATGGTCTGGAGACAGAGACATGGACAAAAAGACAGGAGAAAGAACTGGAAGTGACAGAAATGAAGATGTTGAGGTTCTCCTTAGGAGTGACAAGGATAAGATCAGGAATGAGATCATCAGAGGTACAGCACATGTTGAACAACTGGGAGATAAAGTTAGGGAGGCCAGACTGAGATGGTTTGGACATGTCCAGAGGAGGGACAGTGGTTTGGACATGTCCAGAGGAGGGACAGTGGTTTGGACATGTCCAGAGGAGGGACAGTGGTTTGGACATGTCCAGAGGAGGGACAGTGGTTTGGACATGTCCAGAGGAGGGACAGTGGTTTGGACATGTCCAGAGGAGGACAGTGGTTTGGACATGTCCAGAGGAGGGACAGTGGTTTGGACATGTCCAGAGGAAGGACAGTGGTTTGGACATGTCCAGAGGAGGACAGTGGTTTGGACATGTCCAGAGGAGGACAGTGGTTTGGACATGTCCAGAGGAGGACAGTGGTTTGGACATGTCCAGAGGAGGGACAGTGGTTTGGACATGTCCAGAGGAGGGACAGTGGTTTGGACATGTCCAGAGGAGGGACAGTGGTTTGGACATGTCCAGAGGAGGACAGTGGTTTGGACATGTCCAGAGGAGGGACAGTGGTTTGGACATGTCCAGAGGAGGGACAGTGGTTTGGACATGTCCAGAGGAGGGACAGTGGTTTGGACATGTCCAGAGGAGGGACAGTGGTTTGGACATGTCCAGAGGAGACAGTGGTTTGGACATGTCCAGAGGAGGGACAGTGGTTTGGACATGTCCAGAGGAGGGACAGTGGTTTGGACATGTCCAGAGGAGGGACAGTGGTTTGGACATGTCCAGAGGAGGGACAGTGGTTTGGACATGTCCAGAGGAGGGACAGTGGTTTGGACATGTCCAGAGGAGGGACAGTGGTTTGGACATGTCCAGAGGAGGGACAGTGGTTTGGACATGTCCAGAGGAGGGACAGTGGTTTGGACATGTCCAGAGGAGGGACAGTGGTTTGGACATGTCCAGAGGAGGGACAGTGGTTTGGACATGTCCAGAGGAGGGACAGTGGTTTGGACATGTCCAGAGGAGGGACAGTGGTTTGGACATGTCCAGAGGAGGGACAGTGGTTTGGACATGTCCAGAGGAGGGACAGTGGTTTGGACATGTCCAGAGGAGGGACAGTGGTTTGGACATGTCCAGAGGAGGGACAGTGGTTTGGACATGTCCAGAGGAGGGACAGTGGTTTGGACATGTCCAGAGGAGGGACAGTGGTTTGGACATGTCCAGAGGAGGACAGTGGTTTGGACATGTCCAGAGGAGGGACAGTGGTTTGGACATGTCCAGAGGAGGGACAGTGGTTTGGACATGTCCAGAGGAGGGACAGTGGTTTGGACATGTCCAGAGGAGGGACAGTGGTTTGGACATGTCCAGAGGAGGGACAGTGGTTTGGACATGTCCAGAGGAGGGACAGTGGTTTGGACATGTCCAGAGGAGGACAGTGGTTTGGACATGTCCAGAGGAGGACAGTGGTTTGGACATGTCCAGAGGAGAGACAGTGGTTTGGACATGTCCAGAGGAGGACAGTGGTTTGGACATGTCCAGAGGAGAGACAGTGGTTTGGACATGTCCAGAGGAGAGACAGTGGTTTGGACATGTCCAGAGGAGAGACAGTGGTTTGGACATGTCCAGAGGAGAGACAGTGGTTTGGACATGTCCAGAGGAGGACAGTGGTTTGGACATGTCCAGAGGAGACAGTGGTTTGGACATGTCCAGAGGAGGACAGTGGTTTGGACATGTCCAGAGGAGGGACAGTGGTTTGGACATGTCCAGAAGAAGGACAGTGGTTTGGACATGTCCAGAAGAAGGACAGTGGTTTGGACATGTCCAGAGGAGGGACAGTGGTTTGGACATGTCCAGAGGAGGGACAGTGGTTTGGACATGTCCAGAAGAAGGACAGTGGTTTGGACATGTCCAGAAGAAGGACAGTGGTTTGGACATGTCCAGAAGAAGGACAGTGGTTTGGACATGTCCAGAAGAAGGACAGTGGTTTGGACATGTCCAGAAGAAGGACAGTGGTTTGGACATGTCCAGAAGAAGGACAGTGGTTTGGACATGTCCAGAAGAAGGACAGTGGTTTGGACATGTCCAGAAGAGGGACAGTGGTTTGGACATGTCCAGAGGAAGGACAGTGGTTTGGACATGTCCAGAGGAGGGACAGTGGTTTGGACATGTCCAGAGGAGGGACAGTGGTTTGGACATGTCCAGAGGAGGGACAGTGGTTTGGACATGTCCAGAGGAGGGACAGTGGTTTGGACATGTCCAGAGGAGGGACAGTGGTTTGGACATGTCCAGAGGAGGGACAGTGGTTTGGACATGTCCAGAGGAGGGACAGTGGTTTGGACATGTCCAGAGGAGGGACAGTGGTTTGGACATGTCCAGAGGAGGGACAGTGGTTTGGACATGTCCAGAGGAGGGACAGTGGTTTGGACATGTCCAGAGGAGGGACAGTGGTTTGGACATGTCCAGAGGAGGGACAGTGGTTTGGACATGTCCAGAGGAGGGACAGTGGTTTGGACATGTCCAGAGGAGGGACAGTGGTTTGGACATGTCCAGAGGAGGGACAGTGGTTTGGACATGTCCAGAGGAGGGACAGTGGTTTGGACATGTCCAGAGGAGGGACAGTGGTTTGGACATGTCCAGAGGAGGGACAGTGGTTTGGACATGTCCAGAGGAGGGATAGTGGGTATATTGGTAGAAGGATGTGTAGGGGGCGGCCGTGGCGTAGTGGTAATGGCAGTCGTCCCCCGATCGGAAGGTTGGTGGTTCGAATCCCAGTTCCCCACACCATGTGTCGTTGTGTCCTTGGGCAAGACACTTAACCCCGAGTTGCTCCCGGTAGGACTGGAAAGCACCTTGCATGGTGGTGTGCCGCTACCGGTGTATGAATGTGTGTAGCGCTTTGAGATTTTCACTAATGAAAAGTGCGTTATAAATTGAATTCATTATTAATATTAATATTATTATTATTATAACTGACAGGAAAACGACTAAGAGGAGATATATGGATGCAGTTAGAGAGGACAGTGGTTTGGACATAAGATGGCTTCTGGAGAAACCATCTTATGTCCATCAAACTGGCTGGCCCACTATGTGAGCGTGCTGCTTATGGGACTGAGTTTGTTCTCCTTGGACTGATGAAGTCCTTTGGATGAAGGACAAAATGTTTATTAAAAAGAAAACCCGTCCAGAGGACCTGACTTAACTTTGTTAGAAATGTTATTTTACATTTTCCCACTTAAAGCTTAAAGTTCTATCTCTTATCTCAAGTATGACATCCAATCCTGCTGTTGTCTTCCACTCAGAGGGTGAACCTGGTGATCTCGGTGTGGGACCATGACGCCATGACCAGGAACGACGCCATCGGAAAGGTTTTCCTGGGCTGCGATGCTAGCGGGAACCAGCTGAGGCACTGGGCAGACATGTTGTCCAATCCCCGGCGGCCGGTGGCTCAGTGGCACAGCCTGCTCTCAGCCGAGCAGGTCAACTCCACGCTGGCCTTGAAGAAGAGGATTCCTGTTCCCAACAAAGTGAAAGAAAACCCGTTGTTTGAGAAACACTTTAAATAGACGAAAAGACTGTTCGAACATAATGCTTTAAATTGTATTTTTATGTTGGAAATAAATTAGATTATATCAACTTAGCACTTTTCATCTTTTATGAACACATTCAGACTTTTTAGATGTCATGTTGTATTATATATATATATATTATATATTGTTATGTATTTGGAAATCAAAATGTCTATTTGCTATCAATATTAGCTAATAAGATAAAATAATAAAACACATTGTCTTATGACTAAGGTTTGAATTTGGTGTTTGTATATTTCTTCCTTTAACTGTCTTAACACTTTGTAAATCCATCTTTCCAGTTCACAGAGAACATTATCGATAGATCACTCCCTAAAAGTTTAGATCTGAACTCACACGCCCAGTTCAGACTGGTTGTATCTGTGCTTACACTCCCGTCTTGACCTCCAAGGACCACTGCCCCCGTGGCGGAACAACAAGGGAGGACTGGAAATAACCTCCATTTGTGCACGTTCAGAACATGAGAACTTGAAAAACAAGTCAGGTGACTTCCATTGAGGTTTGTGGCTGCATCTAAGATTTTTTTTTTAAACTCCTGGAGATTTGCTATAATCTTTGTCATAAAAATATACTTCTTTGAGTGTTAATATTATTTAAGTCTAAAAATGAAAGCAGCAGAAACAGAGACTCAAACAGGATGTGCACGCTCCTCTCTGCTAGCTGGAGTTTGGTCCCATGCACAGATTGGACATGTCGGTAATGATATGCTGGTGAAGATTCTCAGTCGTCCAGGACATGATAAAATGTCGGTAATGATGACACTCCAAACCCATTTACATTTAAGACAATGTTAATTTTATTGACAGTGAATGGGGCAGTGGGTGATACTGTATTGCATTGGCGTCGGAAGCATTTGTAACTTGTGGGGAGACACACTGGTGGGAGGGTCTGGGGGTCCTCCCCCAGAAAGTTTTGAATAAAGTAGAGGCCATTTTCTGCATTCTGATGTATTTTAACACATTGTTAAACATCCACGTTTACCTAAATAAGTACCGGTAAACACTTGATTCAGTAACTCTTTTGGAGAATGGTACAAGAAGTAGCCTGACCAACAGCTCTCCTTGTGTGAAGAGAGCATGCTTTGCTTCTCTCATACATCCTACCCCACCACCCGTGGTCGACAACTGCACGGCACTATCGTAGCGATAAGCTACCAGCGCCCAATACAGATGTGCTAGCTAGATGCACTAGCTAGATGCTACAGACATCATTATTTGCTTCTGTCATGCATCCTAACCCCC
>JBBPBX010010387.1:34022-58016 GCA_038048925.1 Garcialebias charrua
TAGTACCCAGTTACAAATGGAGGGGCTTAGTCCAAGTGTAGATAGTTTGTCTATCAGAGTTTGGGGGATCATGGTGTTGAAGGCAGATGTGAAGTCCACAAAGAGCAGACGCACGTATGAGTCCTTCTGATCCAGGTGGGTGAGAGCAGTGTGGACCACGGAAGAGATGGCGTCCTCTGTTGATCGGTTCTCTGCGGTATGCATATTGATGAGGGTCCTCGTTGATGTTGACGGTTGCCTTGATGTGGGACATGACCAGTTTCTCAAAACATTTAGCGACTATCGGGGTGAGGGCCACTGGTCTATAGTCATTCAGACCAGTCACTGTGGAGCAGGAAATTAATCAACAAGCTGGGGCCTTGTCAGTAATGAGGGAATTACTGTTTTTTGTTTGTTTGTTTGTTTGTTTTTTGGAATTTACTGGTCTGTCTGTGTTTCAGCCCTCACCTTCGGTCATGAGATTTGGATCATAAGCTCAAGAATGAGATCCAAGATACAAGTGGCCAAAATGGGCTTCCTTCTCAAGATGGCCAGGCTCAGCTTTAGATATAGAGTGACTAGAGCTGCTGTTCCTCCTCATTGAAATGATTCAGTTGAGGTTGAATGGTCATTTAATTAGGATGCCTTCCCTTAAGAAGTTTTCGGAGAATTTTCATTAATTCAATAATAATAATAATAATAATGAATTTAATTTATAACGCACTTTTCATTAATGAAAATCTCAAAGTGCTACAAAGTGCTACAAAATTAAAGGTAAAATAAAACAAAATCAATAATAGTATCAACTAAGATCAAAGATAGAATCATGAGGAGGCAGAGTAGGCTCGCTTAAAAAGAAAGGTCTTCAGGCCGCTTCTAAAGTCAACCAGTGACTGTGGAGCTTTCAGGCAGTCAGGAAGAGCATTCCATATGCGGGGGGCAGCCACACTGAAAGCCCGGTCTTCCATGGCAGTGAGAGAAGGGCAGTGAGAGAAGATGGAGATGACAAGGGTGAAGATGAGGATGTTCCAGTCCTGATACAGTATAAAGCTGTGTATCGTCGGCATAACAGTGAAAAGAAATGTTGAACTGATTAATAATTTGACCTAAAGGCAGCATGTAAAGGGAAAATAGCAGGGGCCCCAAAACTGACCCCTGAGGAACACCACAGGAGACACAGACTGTCTGGGACGTGGCGTTGCCAAGACTAACACATTCCAGCCTATTGGAGAGGAAAGATTTGAACCAGTCCAGGACAGTGTCACAGAGACCGACCTCCACATGAAGACGGTGGAGGAGGATACTATGGTCCACAGTGTCGAAAGCTGCAGTGAGGTCAAGGAGGACAAGGATGGAGGGAGAACCAGTGTCAGCAGCCATGAGGACATCATTGGTAACTCTCAGTAATGCAGTCTAAGTACTGTGAGCTGCTCTAAATCCAGACGGGAACTTCTCATATATAATTCATAATTCATTCATTCATTCAACCTTTATTTAAACAGATAAATCACATTGAGCCTCAAAGACTCATTTACAAGTAAGACCTGTTTGGACAGACAATAAAAGTACAGGTAGTCCTCGACTTACGACGGAGTTCCGTTCCTACGGCGCGTCGTAGGTCGAAAATTGCCGTAAGTCGGAAAACACATACACACTGGCCGCCACCTATACACGTACATGTACGGTACTGTACAGTTACCAAGCACTTCGCCTATCCTAACATAGCACCCTACATAATTATCAAAAAACACATACAGTACATTTGGAGCCATAATGTAGGAAAAAAAGGAGTTGAATTCTTACTGGTAGCTGGTGAATTCTTCCGTCTGTTAGCATGTTAGAGTCAGAGTCAGAGAGAATTTATTGTCATTTGCACCGCATGTAGTACATGTGTTGAAAACGAGATTATGTACACAGGGTCCCAGTTACATCCAACAACAAATGCAAGAGAAAAACAATAATAACATCTAGGATTAACTAAGAGAGACATCAGCTAGTAATACACTAAGCCCTAATGTAGTAGAAAAACATCATTATAAACAGCAGCACGAACATGAGCAGATGGTCACAGATGAACGCAGCAACAAGAAACAGATCAGTATCAGCATGATGTGACATTTTGCAGTGTTTATTCTTATTATTTATTTATTCATGAGTCTGACAGCCTCAGGGTAGAAGCTGTTCCTCAGTCTAGTGGTTCTACATTTGATGCTCCTCAACCTCCGTCCCGAGGGGAGTGGTGCAAAGAGTGAGTGTGCTGGGTGAGTGAGGTCTTTCATGATGCAGGTGGCTCTTTTTCTGCATCTGGAGGTGTAAATGTCTGTGATGGTGGGGAGACTGACTCCCACAGACTTCTGTGCAGCCTTCACCACTCTTTGTAGAGCTTTCCTCTCTGCAACTGTGCAGCCTCCATGCCACACGTTGATGCTGGAGCACAGGACGCTCTCCACTGCACACCTGTAGAACGAGGTGAGGACTGAGCTTCTCAGACCGGCTCGTCTCAGCCGTCTGAGGAAGTAGAGTCTCTGATGACCTTTCTTGATCAGGCTGGTGGTGTTATTGCTCCAGCTGAGGTTATCATTCAAGTGTACACCCAGGTATTTGTAGCTGGAGACCACCTCCACCGCAGATCCACCTATATACAGTGGGGTGTGGGTGTGTTTGTTCCTTCTGAAGTCCACAATCATCTCCTTCGTCTTCTTCACATTCATGTGAAGGTTGTTCTCTTTGCACCAGCTCTCCAGATGTTCCACCTCCTGTCTGTAGCTGGATTCATCATTATCTGTGATGCATCCCACCACAGCTGTATCATCTGCAAACTTAACAATATGACAGCCTGGATGTGTGGCTGTACAATCATATGTGAGCAGAGTGAACAGAAGAGGGCTCAGCACACATCCCTGAGGAGAGCCAGTGCTGAGGGTGATGGTGGAGGAGGAGAAGTTGTGGATCTTCACGGACTGTGGTCTGTTTGTTAAGAAGTCTAGACCCAGTTACAAATAGAGGGGCTTAGTCCAAGTGTGGATAGTTTGTCTATCAGAGTTTGGGGGATCATGGTGTTGAAGGCAGATGTGAAGTCCACAAAGAGCAGACGCACGTATGAGTCCTTCTGATCCAGGTGGGTGAGAGCAGTGTGGACCACAGAGGAGATGGCGTCCTCTGTTGATCGGTTCTCACGGTATGCATATTGATGAGGGTCCTCGTTGATGTTGACGGCTGTCTTGATGTGGGACATGACCAGTTTCTCAAAACATTTAGCGACTATCGGGGTGAGAGCCACCGGTCTATAGTCATTCAGACCAGTCACTGTGGAGCTTTTTGGGACTGGGATGATGGTGGCAGTCTTCAGGCAGGTGGGAACTGACTCCAGTGCAAGTGAGGTGGTGAAGATGTCAGCCAGCACCTCACAGAGCTGGTCCGCACATTCCTTCAGAACTTTCCCTGGGATGTTGTCTGGACCCGTAGCTTTATGAGGGTTGATCCTTCTGAGACTGCCTCTCACTTCTGCTGCGGTCACTTTGAGGTGCTCCTCGTCTGGTGATGAGGTGAGTCTGGTGCTAGTTGGTCTGTTTGGATCATCAAAACGTGCATAAAACTTATTGAGGGCATCAGGCAGGGATGGGTCCCTGGGGCATTGTTTGCTTTTGCCCTTGTAGTCTGTTAAGCATTTGATGCCCTGCCACATGCTCCGTGGATCATGTGAGGTGAACTGTCCCTCGATCCTCTGTGCATACGCGGCTTTGGCCTTCTTTATGCCATCATCCAGTTCTCTCCTGCACTTTCTCAACTCCTCAGTATCTTTAGACTTGAATGCAGTGTCCCTGGCTGCCAGCAGGGTGCGGACATCCTTATTTAGCCAGGGTTTTTGATTGGGGTAAAATTTAACACACTTTCTTATGGATACATTTTCAGCACATGTACTGATGTAACCCAGGACTGAGGAAGCATAAAGTTCCAGGTCAACTGAACTTCCATTCGTAGCTGCCTCTTTGAAGACAGACCAGTTTGTGTTTTCAAAGCAGTCTCTTAGCATGGGGGAACTATCTTGGCGCCACGATGTGATCACTCTTTGTTCCGGCATCGAACGTCTGAGTGGGGGGAGCTGTCTAGGGACCAATAACAGGGAGCGATGGTCGGAAGCCCCGAGCGGTGGGCGTGGCTTCGCCGTGTACGCCCCCTTCACATTCGTGAAGACCTGGTCTAATGTCTTATTTCCTCGTGTTTCTGTGCACCTCCGAGCTCTGCAGCTTCCTGCAGCTTCATGTGGTCCAAACTGTTTACAGTAAGGCCTGTTAGCATGTTAGCTCCATACATTTGGATAAATGTATGGAGTACATGTATGTAGCTCCCGGCAGCTAACCTAAATGTATGTATGTACCGGAACATAATGAAGGGAAAAATGAGTTAATAACTTACTGGGAGCTGGTGAAGCCGTTTTTCCGCATGTTAGCATGTAAGCTCGGTGTCCCAGCAACATCCGAGGCCACAAAGCCTTTCTTCCGCGTGTTAGCATGTTAGCTCATTGTCCCACCAACATCCGAGGCTGCAAAGCCTTTCCTCCGCGTGTTAGCATGTTAGCTCGATGTCCCACCAACATCCGAGGCCGCAAAGCCTTTCCTCCGCGTGTTAGCATGTTAGCTTGTTGTCTCACCAACATCCGAGGCCACGAAGCCTTTCCTCCGCATGTTAGCTTGTTGTCCTACCAACATCTGAGGCTGCGAAGCCTTTCCTCCGCATGTTAGCATGTTAGCTCGGTGTCCCTCCAACATCTGAGGCTGCCAGGCGGAGCATCGAGGCGAGCTCCCGGCCGCAGCAGGCCTCTCCACCGCCCGTCGGCTCCGTGTCCCCGGTGGGGCCGGCTGATGGCAGGGACAGTAGCGGCGGGATGGTCACCGGATCCCGCGGTGAGCTGGTGGTGTCGGCCGGCGTGGTGGGATGCGGCGGAGCGATCGGCGGCTGCTGCTCCGGGCCTGAGACGTCCACAGAGTTCACCGAGCGTTTCCAGCTCATGTATCCGAGCGCAGCAACCTCTGATCGGACACAGTCCGTCTAAAGCCGGCTGTCGAAGCCGGAGCTAACCGAAAACTGCCGTAAACTGCATAAATCGACTTCAAAATAATAATAATAATAATTAGGGGTGCACCGATTTCAATTTTCTGGCCGATCACCGATTTTTAGAAAGTCTGACCTGCCGATTCCGATTTTGGCCGATACCGATTTTCAGGTGTTAAAAGGTCAAAATGCACCTTAAATTTTCCAATCTTACTTTATTGTAAACGAAGTTTAATCATAAAAAAAACAGTTATTTTTACTCTTTCACTTGTTACATTTTAAAAAACAAAACAAAAAAAGATAATGCAGCATGTGTAACATTTTCAAGTCAGTGGGTAATAAGAAATAACACTCGAACAGGTAAGCATTTTACAGGTTAGCACTTTGAGATTTTCATTAATGAAAAGTGCGTTATAAATTGAATTCATTATTATTATTATTATTATTATTATTAAGTTTGTCCTCACAGACTTATTCCAGTCACTTTTTCATTAGTGGCAGGTTTTTCTTGATGAACAAAAGCATTTCTGCTTTGTCACCAGACAGGCGACATCTTTTCTCATCTACTACATGTCCAGCCAAGCTAAACAGGCGCTCGCTTTCAATGCTTGTGCATGGGGCAGAGAGATTTGGAAAAGTAGAGCAAGATGAGGGAAACAATTTTCATTGATCCTCCAGTAGACCAATGGGTCCTGGCCCCTTCGACAGGAAAGACAGGTAGTTCTGTACCTGCATAGCTGAAGGGCTGGCCAGCTGTTGCTCCTTTTCAATGTTCTCCTTTAAGATTTCATCTTGAACTGCAAACAGTAGACTACACCTTTTTGCTGCAGATTCATCGATGTCAGGAGGATGTCAGGAGGTCCCACTTCAGAGAATGTTCCTGCAGCAGGTGTGCATCTGGTCCCCCCCTCTGCTGAGAAGTAGTGATTCTTGTACCTTGTTTTGCATAAACAAAGAAAGATGGGTCAATTCATTCATTCAACCTTTATTTATACAGGCTAGCCTCGTTGAGTCACGGGGACTCATTTACAAGAGGGACCTGTCTCACTCACACCAAACAACCATCCACTCTCACACTCACACCTAGGGTCAATTTAGAGTCACCAATCAGCCTAACAAGCATGTTTTTTGGTCTGTGGGAGGAAACCGGAGTACCCGGAGGAAACCCACGCATGCACGGGGAGAACATGCAAACTCCACCCAGAAAGGCCCCGGACCGGGATTTGAACCGGCAACCTTCTCGCTGAGAGGCAGCAGCTCTACCAGTTGTGCCACCGTGCTGCCCAATCGTTGTGTTTTGTATACATTAAACGTTTTTTTAATTGCATGTAAATAAAGAAATGCATATGAATGCATTTCTTTATTTACATGCAATTAAAAAAAAACATTTAAATTAAATTAAAAATTAGCCTGGCCCTCGCCTTCCTGCACAGCTCCGCTCAATTCTCATTTCCCTTCACTGCACAGTCTGGGATTTCTCTCATAGACAACGATTTCTCCGGCCGATTTTTGACCGGACCAATCAGAGAACAGAAGGGGCGGAGTTTTTGGCCCCTAACCCACGCCCCCACCTGTCCCAGCGCAGCCAGCGAGCATTCGCATGTTCTCATTCAAAGCGATGCAAAGCGATGCAGGACTGTTTTATGTGACACAAATTTATTAATTTCCCCTTCTTAATCCCTTATCTGGAGTTTTCTTTTGTTTTTTTCCCCAAAAGTCAAGTAATCGCTCCCTCCTCCCTCCTCCTTCTCCTCCTCACCCTCCGCTGAGTGAAATGAACAAGGAAATGCCTCAGGTTGTCACGAGAGAATTAAAGTCAGGTTTTACGTTGCTGCCCGAGTCCCATCAGATTTCCTGGTCTTCTGGTGTGTTGGACCAGCGCTCCATGGTTTTATTTTATTTTATTAGGACGTTTTATTAACATATAAACACAGAATATCCAAAGGCAGCGAGAGAAAATTCAGCAGGAGGCGGAGCTGAAGTCAAGTTCAGAAGACCACGGGGGAGCGCGCAGCCAACGAGCATTCGCATGTTCTCATTCAAAGCGATGCAGGACTGTTTTATATGTGACACAAATTTATTAATTTCCCCTTCTTAATCCCTTATCTGGAGTTTTCTTTTCTTTTTTTTTGCCAAAAGTAAGTGATCATCGCTCCCTCCTCCTCCTCCATCCTCCTCTCCCTCCGCTGAGTGAAATGAACAAGGAAATGACTGAGGTTGTCACGAGAGAATTAAACTCGGGTTTTAAGTTGCTGCCCGAGTCCCATCAGATTTCCTGGTCTTCTGGTGTGTTGGACTAGCGCTCCATGGTTTTATTTTATTTTATTAGGACGTTTTATTAACATATAAACACAGAATATCCAAAGGCAGCGAGAGAAAATTCAGCAGGAGGCGGAGCTGAAGTCAAGTTCAGCAGACCACGGGGGAGCAGCCATCAGCAGAGGCCACGCCTCCAGCAAGAATCGTTTGTCAATGGAGAAAGTCCAGACCCTAGTCCGAAGCGAAGTGAAGGACAAGGGTCTGGTTTTAACCAGGCTAATTAAAAATAATCATTTCTTGATTATTGAAATTTTCAATCAAGAAATGTTTATTTTAAATTTAATTTAAATGTTTGTTGAAATATAGTAGTAGGCTAAAAGTAATTGTGATTAAAATATAATACAGTATTCACAGTTACTTGCCTTGGATCCAGAATAGTGGCCAAGCTGTACAGGGGCTCATCATGCTCAAAGTTGATGAATCTTCTCACAACATCCTCCAGCAATGTAGCTTTGGCTTTACCCACACCACGGTCTGTGCTTGAGTACTTGATGACGTTCGAATTGTTCGTCAATCCACTGTGCAGTAAAACTTAACATGGACATTAAACTTACAGCAGAAGTCCAGGTGTCTGTTGTAAAGCTGAGTGTACAGGTGACCCCCTACTTACGTATGAGTTTGGGACATAAGAACTGTTCGCAGCTCGATTCTGCCGTAGCTAGGGGGTGAAAATAGCGTCCCGTTCGTAGGTCCTTATTCCGTTCGTAGGTCGTGGAAATACTGCTAACGGAGCGCGCGCACACATTTAAGCATGTACAGTAGTGTACTGTAATGTTAAACATTGCTATTCACATTTACAGAATAAATAAAAATATAATTTCTTACTTTGAGATGGTCAAAGCCGACATCTTACTGGAGCGGTTTGCAGCTGAATGCGATGCGGCCGGGATGAGGATCAGTTCCTCCAAATCCGAGGCCATGGTCTTGAGCCGGAAAAGGGTAGCGTGCCCTCTCCGGGTCGGGGAGGAGGTCCTGCCCCAAGTGGAGGAGTTTAAGTATCTCGGGATCTTGTTCACGAATGAGGGAAAACTGGAGCGTGAGATCGATAGGCGGATAGGTGCAGCGTCCGCAGTGAAGCGGGCGCTGTACCGGTCTGTCGTGGTGAAGAGAGAGCTGAGTCAAAAGGCAAAGCTCTCAATTTACCGATCGATCTACGTTCCCACCCTCATCTATGGTCATGAGCTTTGGGTTATGACCGAAAGAACAAGATCTCGGATACAAGCGGCTGAAATGAGTTTTCTCCGCAGGGTGGCTGGACTCTCCCTTAGAGATAGGGTGAGAAGCTCGGTCATCCGGGAGGGACTCGGAGTAGAGCCGCTGCTTCTCCACATCGAGAGGAGCCAGTTGAGGTGGCTCGGGCATCTGGTTAGGATGCCTCCTGGACGCCTCCCTGGTGAGGTGTTCCGGGCATGTCCCACCGGGAGGAGACCCAGAGGAAGACCCAGGATACGCTGGAGGGACTATGTTTCTCGGCTGGCCTGGGAACGCCTTGGGATTCCCCCAGAGGAGCTGCTCCAAGTGGCTGGGGAGAGGGAAGTCTGGGCCTCCCTACTTAGGCTGCTACCCCCGCGACCCGACCCCGGATAAGCGGAAGAAAATGGATGGATGGATGGATGGACTTTGAGATGGTCAAAGCCGACATCTTAGGTTGCCATGCGTTGATTGTTGTCGGGCCGAGCAGCGCGGCGGCCGGCGAGTGAACCACCGCAGCTGCTCGAGGCCTGTGTTAGCTAGCTGGCTAGCTTCTGCTAGCCAGGCCATGAGCTGGTGTTGGAGCGGCGGCGCGATCGGCGATCAATCTGCAGCTGCTGCTCCAGCCTGAGACGTCCACAGAGCTCACAGAGCGATTCCAGCTAGTAATTAATCCATATGATGCGATCCTGGTCACCAGTCTTCAAAGGCCGGCTCCCGGCAGCTAACCTAAAATGGCGTCCGGTGTTCTACATTAATTTGTGACCGGAGACCTTCAAAGGCCCCCGTGACTGAACCTAAAATGGCGTCCGGTGTTCTACATTAATTTGTGACCGTGTAAACTGAAGACCTACTTCCTGCTGCCCAAGATTGCGCAAAAATGATCAGAAATGATCATTTTTATCATAATTATTATTTATAAAGCCTTTAAAACAACCACAGCTGCAACAAAGTGATGTACACATGAAATTAAGAACATTTAAACACACAACATTTTTATTTATTTTTTTAATTACAGTAATTTCATATTTTTATTAAATATGATACGTTCGTAGGTCTGAGCCGCCATAGGTCGATGGAATCGTAGGTAGGGGGTCACCTGTATTTGGATGAGCTTTTAGCAGGCTACGGGTGTCTCTCAAAGCCTGGCTGAACTCCGGTAACGAAACATCAGAAAAATGTCTCCGCCTCGGCATATTATTATCGTGGGCTCACGTGCTGCATTAAGCTTCTAAAACTTTTGTCCTCAACGATTGAAAAGGGCTGGTCGTTTAATGCCATGAACTCCATCACTTTCCTCGTGGTAGCTTTACTCTTTTCGTGCTCATAAAAGTTAACAGCGGCACACCGACTGGCTCTTTGATAGCGCTAGCTTTAGCTTAGCTTAGCTTGGTTGCTCGCTTCAAACGTTGCACACTTGGCTGCGTGGTGATTTCTTATTATGGCGAACAAGGCTTGTTGTATTAAAGGTTTTTGTTGTGGCTCCACCACGACTTACTTCAGCTTTACACAAATTGCGATCTTTTGCTCATTTTAAAATAGTAGAACTTCCAAACAGACAACATGGCTGCTCCGAGTGACCTGTGTTGACTGTTTAACGCGCATGTGCAGACGTGACCTGGTGCGCGGGTCTGAGTCAGCCCCCTCTCAGCCCCCCACCCCCACCTCCTCTCACAGCAGAGAAAAAGGGACAGTGGCTGATTTTCAGACCTTTGGGCGATCGGTGGATAAAATCGGCTTCTCATTTAACGATCGGCTGATCGCAGATTTCCCCAAATTAAGGAAATCGGGGCCGATCGATTGGCCGGCCGATTTATCGGTGCATCCCTAATAATACTTTATTTATAAAGCCATTTAAAACAACCACAGCTGCAACAAAGTGCTGCACAGCATTTAAACACATAAAATAAGTTATTTCAATTATTATTATATTTTTTTTAGATACGTGACGTAACCCCGAAACGTCATAAGTCGAGGTCTTCGTAAGTTGAGGACTACCTGTAGGGAAAAATGACACATAGGGTTTGGAGACAAAAAAATCCTATTACATTTTTGACCTCGTTTGAAGGTCAAAAATGTGGTAATGAAAAAAAAATCTTGCACACAAGCACATAATGACGCCGACATTACGTAGAGGAGGGGCAATCGTAAAAACAAACCTGAAATGATGACAGAATGTTTATTCAGCTGGGCTCCTCTGAAAAGTCGGTGGAATTCCTCAGTAGAAGGGTTGGGAGGGTGGAGAGTGTCAGGTTTACAAAACTTCTCCAGGCGTGTTGAGATAAGACAGCCTGTCAAGGCCAGTCAGGGAGCTGAATTTCAGATAAACACTATTGTTTTGGGTACAGGCAGAACTTTAATGACATCTACCTTCAGTCTATGTCGGTCCACTCGTTTCTGAAATGTCCAAATTAAAATGATCATACCAATGGAACGTGCCTGAGAAAATTCCCCAAGATCTAATCCATTCAGCCAAAAGTCTGGGTTCTCGAGACATGAACCAAGCCATCATGTAAGGCAGGCAGCCTGACCAGGTCCAGATTTGCTGCCAACGACTTCCTTGTTTGTTGATAGACCAGGAACCATCCGAATCCAAAAAGCAGGAACCAGTTATCATAAATCCAATTAAATATGCGTCCTTAAGATCCACAGATGACACATCATCAAGTCTTCCAATGTCCCATGGAAGGCCTTGGGTAAGACCCAGAACTTGCTGGAGGGCTTGTGTATATTCTCTGGCTTAGGAATGCCTCAGGGTTCCCCAGAATAAGCTGGAAAGTGTTGCTGGGGTATCTGGGTTTCTCTCCTAGAACCGTTGCCTCCACAACCCAACTACGGATAAGTGGTAGAAGATAGAGATGAAATCATATTGAATTAGAAATTGTGTACAGTACTGTAGTCCCTCGTTTATTGCGGTGGATCCATACCCTGAAGCCCTGCGATAAGTGAACAACCACGAAGTAGGGATAGTAGTACAAGTAGTAAGTAGTAGGGTACGCTAAAATCACATTTCGGTTTGGTTCAATTACAAGGAGGGTTCGGTTCGGTTCATTTTCGGTACAAAAAAAAAGACTTGTAAAATGTTTATTTTGAAAATGTGTCAAGTAAACAATACGTTTGTATAAAAATTAATAAAAGCAACCCATTTGGATGATATTTTAAATAAACGGCACTCTTTACAATAAATAAAATATACTAACAATAATAAAAATCTTAATAAATACAATAACATCCAGAACCAGAACAATAAGCAGCAACATACTGTTTACAATCTAACTAATCAAGTTTAAAGTTTTTGTCCAAAAAGACCAACTTGTCCACATTTTCTGCTAAAAGCACAGATCTAGTTGCAGTGAATATCTCCAGTGGTGGAGAAAATCATCTCAATAACAACAGTAGCAGCAGTGTGGCTGTATTTGTCCTCATTACTCACAACCTCTTCTTGGACCTGCTCCTCCAGGTGGGACAGGTCCCTGGAAAAGTTCAGAGTTCAGTCATCACACACTTCTTAGCTGCAGGTGATCTGGTGGATTTCCCTGATGAGGAAGAAGACAGCAGCTACCTCTGTCCCAGACTGGAAATAAAACACAAAGAGGTAATAAAAATAAAAGTTAATAAGATTATGATTTTAAATAAAAAATGGTTAATTAGATAATAATAATAAAACAACAATACCTCTTCTTGAACGGTTGAGGTGGTTGAATCTCTCGGTCGTCAACATCATCATCATCAGGGCAGAGCTTTAATTGGCTCCAGGGCTTGTTGACAATATCAGTTTTAGCTTTTTCATAAACTGCTAAACTTTTTGGCTGAAGTGTTGACATGATGGATGTCTTAGCGACGCTCAAGAACTTTACAGCATGCATATCAACAACATTCAGACGTAGATCCAGAGCTTTAAAAACTCCTACAGCTTCCCATACAGCAAAAGTTATGTGGGCCGGATCTGGGCCAAATGTATGAAAACATTTGGCCCGCATTTGTAAAATGGATCCGGCCCGGTGTCTTTTTGTCCAACGGGCCAAAACTGGCCCGGATGTGGATTGCGGATCTGGATTGGATCTGGGCCGGAGGTGGGCCAGAAGTGCTACAAAACTACTGCATTCGGCCCAAATGCGGCCCAGATACAGAATCCTTGTTTAGTTTTTAGGCAAATTTGGGCCAGATGCGGCCCAGATGCGGCATCCTCATTTCATTTTTAGGCGGATTTGGCCCAGGTCCGGCCCAGTAGAGTAAGTCGAATCTCAAAACGCGGCCCAGATCTGGTTCAAACCCGCAATACAGATATGTACAACAGGTCTAAATAGAGCGCACACAAAATATCCACACAAGTTGTTTCTTAAAAACTGTTTATTCATGAGCAAAACGAATTAAAAAATGTTAAAAAGTTAAAATTGATAACATGATGACATAAGAACCTTAATAATAAAAGAAACTACAATTACCAGAGGTATGCATCATAAATACCATGATCTGCTTCTGTATGACAGTTTCAGTGTCCTTCAGTCATTTTAAGAGTCAGTCACAGCAGAGGAAAGCGACGTCCTCACTCATCTCAAAGTCAACTTTATTGTCAGAACTGCAATATGTACAGGACATACACAGGATTGAAATTGCGTTTCTCTCAGTCCCTCGGTGCAACAGTAACCATTTAAACACTAAAACACTGAAACATTTAATAAACATAAGCATAAAATAGTAAAAATGTAACACTGTCCTGAGTTTTTGCATAGTAGTATAAAAGTATGAAAATTTACACCAACACTAAAACTAAAACACTAAACATTAATGAACATAAGCATAAAATGAAATAATAAAAGTGTAATACTGTCCAGAGTTTTTGCATAGTAGTATAAAAAAGTATAAAAAGTATATCTGTAAAATAAACTGAAGGTTCTAGCATATGAGAATGTACACAGTATATGTATGAGGTAGTAGTTGATGTTGGTATAGAGGCAAAAGTGGCATATGCAGTAAGGCACATTGGGCATCCTTAAATAAGGCTGGTCAGAGAATACTGTATATGTATCAGCAGTGGTGTAGATATAAAAGTAGTGTAAATGTAAATAGTAGTAATAAATGTAAAGAGTAATAAATGTAAACAGTATTAATAAATGTAAACATTGAGTGTAAACAGTATTATGACTATAGGCAGTGATGTAATACAAACAGTGCAAATATGAGAAGTAGTGCAAACTGAATGAGCACATGACCGAGAGTTTAGTGAATAACCCGTTTGATGACACAGGGTCCAGTGTTAAAATCTTTGTGTTGTGTGATAATGTGTGAGAAAGTTTTTTGTGTTAAGGCAGTTCAAATGGGAGGGGGGGCAGAGCAGGCAGAGTGTTTAGCATCCTGACTGCCTGATGAACAGAGCTGTCTCTCAGTCTGCTGGTTCGAGCCTGGAGACTTCTCAGTCTCCTCCCTGAAGGCAACAGGCTGAAGCAGCTGTGTAGTGGGTGTGTGGGATCACCTGCCATGCAGAGGGCTTTCCGAGTGAGGCGTTTGCTGTGTAAGTCCTGCAGTGAGGGCAAGGAGGTGCCGACGATCTTCTCAGCTGCTCTCACAATGCGCTGGAGGCTCTTGCGGCAGGATGCAGTACATGCACCAAACCACACAGTGATGCAGCTGGTCAGGACACTTTCTATGGCACCTCTGTAGAAGGTGCACATGATGGGGGTTGAAGCTCCAGCCCTTTTCAGCTTGCGGAGAAAGTAGAGGCGCTGGTGAGCCTTCTTTGCCAGTGATGCAGTGTTCCTGCTCCAGGACAGGTCCTTTGAGACGTGCACTCCCAGGAACTTGGTGCTGTCTACTCTCTCCACTGCGGTGCTGTTGATGGTCAGAGGGGCATGTTGGGCATCCCTCTTCCTGAAGTCCACAACAATCTCCTTTGTCTTCTCCACGTTGAGAGTGAGATTGTTGTGTCCGCACCACAAGGCCAGGCGGCTCACCTCGTTCCTGTAGTCCGTCTCATCGTTGTTGCTGATGAGACCTACCACTGTTGTGTCGTCCGCAAACTTGATGAAGTGGTCATCTGTGATGAATCTCCAGATGCAGGACCGTCTGTGGCAGTAGTAGATTCACCTTAGCACTTTGTGGAAGATGTGAGGTTTCCTCATTGCTAGCAACATTAGCATTTGGAGGTCAGACAGGAGCCTAAGAAAAGCACAAAGAAAAACAAGATTATAACCAGGCAATACCAAAAAACAATATAATAAAACAAAAACAAACAAACATAAGAAATTGTCATAACTTACGTGTGCATGTAGTCAGCTGGAGGCTCTCAACACATTTAGTCAAGTATTAGAGAATTCAGTGAGGCCTAGGTCAGAGGATATGGACATCAGAGATTGTAAAATAAATTTAAATCATGCAGGTAACAATTAATGGAGAACCCCAACTGACATAATTAGAAGTAAAAGCCAAAATACTGTATATAAAAGGACCAATAAATACATTTGAAATGCATCAATTAAATTAAAAAAGGAGAACTTTACCTCATGTTTTATAATTTAATTTACCTTCATATTTATTTTTTCTGCTTAGTTCCAATAAACTTTACATTTTACATTTTACTGTTTTTAAAAACATATTTTTGTGTTCCTTTTTACTTGTATGTGCATTTGTGCCTCCCAATATTTATATTGTAAGTATTTATTTATTTTATATTTATTCCCCCAAAAGTCTTTTTATTTCCATGTGTTTTTACACCACTACTCCACTTCTATTGGTCAAAAAAACAGGAAGGAGCAGGATCCATGTGTAGATCTACTGTGCATGAAGCAGAAATGCATAAGGTAAAGTCAAAACAGGAGACATAGAAATGCAAGACCCATTTAAAAAAGAAAAACTTGTGGGAAAAAAATATAAACAATAATTGAATATAAACATTAAAAGGCACAAATGCATCTACAAGAAAAACAAAAATATATATTTTAAAAATACAGTAAAATGTATTATAATTATAAGCAGAAATATATAATTTATTGGAACTAACCTGGAAAATAAAAAGGTTGACCTTTGTCACCGATTCTGTTCATAACTTTTATGGACAGAATTTCTAGGCGCAGCCAAGGTGTGCCCCAAGTGGAGGAGTTTAAGTATCTCGGGATCTTGTTCACGAATGAGGGAAAACTGGAGCGTGAGATCGATAGACGGATAGGTGCAGCGTCCGCAGTGAAGCGGGCGCTGTACCGGTCTGTCGTGGTGAAGAGAGAGCTGAGTCAAAAGGCAAAGCTCTCAATTTACCGATCGATCTACGTTCCCACCCTCATCTATGGTCATGAGCTTTGGGTTATGACCGAAAGAACAAGATCTCGGATACAAGCGGCTGAAATGAGTTTTCTCCGCAGGGTGGCTGGACTCTCCCTTAGAGATAGGGTGAGAAGCTCAGTCATCCGGGAGGGACTCGGAGTAGAGCCGCTGCTTCTCCACATCGAGAGGAGCCAGTTGAGGTGGCTCGGGCATCTGGTTAGGATGCCTCCTGGACGCCTCCCTGGTGAGGTGTTCCGGGCATGTCCCACCGGGAGGAGACCCAGAGGAAGACCCAGGATACGCTGGAGGGACTATGTTTCTCGGCTGGCCTGGGAACGCCTTGGGATTCCCCCAGAGGAGCTGCTCCAAGTGGCTGGGGAGAGGGAAGTCTGGGCCTCCCTACTTAGGCTGCTACCCCCGCGACCCGACCCCGGATAAGCGGAAGAAAATGGATGGATGGATGGATGAAATTATATAACATGAAGTAAATTTCTCCTTTGTAATTTAATTGGTGCATTTTTTGTGTATTTATTAATTTATCAGTCCATATACAGTACATGCTTTTACTTCTAATTATGTCAGTTTTGATCTTCCATAACAATGAACATACCAAACAATGAAGAAAAAAAAACTAAAGTAGTCAGCACTTACCCATTACAGGGTTGGCCTCACAGGTACTTCTTTGTGTACAACTGGATCCAGAAGCTTTAGGTATTTTTCTCCCAGACTAGCCAAGGGGAAAAAAAAGACAATGTAGTACTGAAATGTGTGTGTATACAGTATTTAAATGTTAAAATTTACAGATTATACCTGACAACAGGTCCAGAGGAAAATGTTGGAGCAGGTAGGTGGGAGACCTTTAAAACAAAAGTACATTTACTCTTAAAGTACAAATACATTTTTTAGCATATATGATTGATTGACTTTACCTGATCTAGTCAACACTTACCTGTTCAGGGAGTGGCTCAGGGATATGTCTTTATGTACAACTGGATCCAGCAGCTCTTGGTCTTTTTTCTCCAAGACAAGTTGGTAAATTGACAGAAACGTCCAAGGAACAAACCAATTAAATACTGAAAGAAAAAAAAAAAACACACACACACACACATATATATGCACTTTATTCTTTTAGGTTAGGTACAAGTACATGTTGTGACATCTGACTAATCAACTTCACTTACCTAAAAGTAACATGCAAATCAAGCGCATGGCCAGCACTTCAAATTGTGTCCCGCATTACTGGAAAAGAAGAATATTTCATATGAAGTCGAAGACGCAAATTCAACAATGGCAGGACTCACAGCTGCATCGAATCACTCATCAACTGTCCACCTGGATACAGCTGCATCGAATCACTCATCAACTGTCCACCTGGATATAAGGCACCCCTTTCCTCAGCTCTTCCTGTTTGCCCGTTGCCAGTCTAGTCGCCTTCTGCTCGTCTAGTTCTCGTCTCGTGTTTTCAATTTCGCCTTCGCCCTCGTTCGATTTCAACTTTCGACTTCGCCATGTCTGACGTCGATTCCTGCGCCTCCGGGGACTCCCCGGTCCTCATCCCGGCCACCGCTGGTCCTCCTTCCCCTGCTCCCACCCGTCGGAGCTCTCGGCGCGCCTCGCGCCCCGTTTCCTACTCTCCGTCTGCATACCTGCAGTCTAGGGGCATCTGCCCGGCGTCCGGTCTCACCTCTGCCCAGCTGGAGTCCCTCGCCGAGCTGGTTCCGTCCGGCGACTCTTCACCTCCTTCGCGGCAGCTGACGCCCGTGTCCGGGAAGCGTACCAGGAAGCGGTCTCCACCTCCCGCCAAACGCAGCAGGGGCCGTCCCCGTTCCTCCGGTGCCCCCGCTCCGGACCCGGTCCCCTCCACGAGCCGCTACGTTCCTCCTGCGCCGGCCGCCCGTGCCCCGGCCTCCTCTCCGCCGCTCTCCCCGCTCCCCGGCCGGCGTCCCGATCAGCCTCCGCGGGTCCATCTGTCCTCTGAGCTGCTCGCCTCGCTCGACGAGCTCGTCCGGTCAGTCTCGGCTCTGTCCGCTCAACGTCAGCCCTCTGCTCCAGCATCGTTGCCGGGTCAGTCAGCTCCCCTGCCTGGTCCCGTGGCGTTCACTCTCGCCGAGGCCCGCTCCGCTCCTCCACTGGGTAAGACGTATCGTTACTTGTCCACAGTCGTTCTGCTTTGCCTCGACGTGCCTCATTTTTGTCTTTTATGGTCAGTTCGCTGGCTTGCGCCGCTCCTAGCTCTGCTGCTAATGCTAGGTCAGCTCTTCTTCGTTGATTTTCGCCCGTTCTGCAGCGCCGTCTGGTGCGCAGGCGGTGGTACTGCGACTGCGTTGTGTTACTTTGCCAGGCAGATGGCGCTGTTGTTCCACCATCGTTTCTTCATGTCTTGCTGGTTTGTTTTACACAAACCTTCGCCCTGTGTAGCTTTAGTGATGTTTCATCTGTTTACATTCTGTCGCTCTGGCGTTATTTGACCTGTTTTGAGTGGCTTTAGTGATGTTTAATCTGTTTACATTCTGTCGCTCTGGCGTTATTTGACCTGTTTGAGTGACTTTGGTACGTTTAATCTGTTTAAATTCTGTCGCACTGGCATTGTTTTACCTGTTTGGATCGTGTCACGTTGGTTATGCTTGCACTGTGGATGTTCTGTGCGGTTGGTGATCGAGGTGGCTGTACTCGTGAGCTGCTTGGTGCTGTCCTGACTTTAATCGTTTTTCTTCATGCTCTCCCTCTTTAGGCCAGCCGTACATGCCGGCACATGCTTCGATTTCCCCGAGGCTCCGTGCTAAGATCCTGCAGGGGCAGCACGTTAATCTGGTTTCCCTGCTGCTCCCCTCCCCCCCTGTCGATCATCAGGTGGCCTCCTCCTCAGAGTTCACTGCGGTCTTCCGCTCCGCCGATCCCCGCCTGTCCAGGGACCTGTCCGTCGGCGAGTTTGTGGCGGCCTTTGGGGTTTTCCGGGATGTTCTTTGCTCGGTCTACCCCGAGCGTAGGGTCGAGCTGGACGCCTACCTCGCCTTGGTGGTAGATCTCAGCCTCTCGTACGGCAGGTCCCTGTTCTACCGTTACCATAACGCCTTTTCCACCAAGGCTGCTGCCATCCTGTCCCGATCAGGGATGCGTCTTGACTGGTCGGTCCTGGACACTGACCTCCTTGTCATGCTGACCCACGCAGCCCCATGCCACTCCTGCTCTGCCGTCGGCCATCGCAGTTCCCTCTGCCCCTCGGTCCCGTTTGGCCTGCCTCCTCTGCCCTCCCTGCCGGCGCCCCGTTCTGTTGGGGATCCTGTTGGCGGCCTGCATGCGGACCACCGCGGTCGGGGGGTGGAGGCTTTCGACGACATGCCGATTTGTAACCATTTTAACCGTTCTGTCTGCTCGTACCCCAATTGTGCCTTTCTCCACGTGTGCAGCTTCTGCAGGGGCGCACACCCACGTTCAGTCTGCCCTCGTCGGTGGGCCCCCAAGGCCCTTCACGGGTCCGAACGCTGATCTTCCTTCTCCCGTTCGCCCCGTTTCTTTCTTAGTTAGCCTCCCGTTGACCCTGTTTTACTTTGATAGTTGGCTTCCCGTTCACCCCGTTTTGCTTCCTTGTTTGGCCTCCCGTTAGTCCCGTTTATTCGATCCCTCCTGGTTGGCATTGTCTTTCGTGCAAACTCTGTCATCTGGGTCCGTTCCCGAGTCTGTTGCCTTCCCATGCCATCGAGCTCCTTCCTGACTGTTTTCTATTCTTGCCTCTGCGTTCCCCCCGAGGGGCGTAGCTAAGCTCCCTCCGCAGCCGTTCAAGGTGCTCCCGAGGCTTCCTTCCGTTGGCCTGATCACTGGTCTTGGCGGCCTGCTCCTCCTGCGTCCACCCGGACATCTCATCCCTGCTTGCTGCTCGACGCTTGCTCAGTTTCTGGGTAAGCTCTCGCATTGTTCACTAGTGGAGGGGTCCTTCAGTCGTGGACGACGCCTCCCTCTTCCTTTCTGGCAGCTCGAGTGGGCTTTGCTTTTCTCTGGTGGCCCATGCGGGTTCGCTCTGGCAGCCCATGCGGGCTCTCTCTGGCAGCTCGAGCGGGCACGCTCCCTTCTCTCATTCCTCTGGCAACCCTTCTCACGGGCTTCCTTTTCACCTTTCGGCCAGTCCCTCGCCGGCTCGCCCCTGGCTATGTTTGGGGGGAGGGAGGAGTATATCCATAATCTATCTCCCCATGCCGGACATTCAAGCTCTCAGCAGTCCGGCATGCATGCAACTTGAGCCGAATCACTTCCCCCTTTTGTCTTCTTTCCATGGAAAGGGGCTGGAGCCCATGCACGCTCGTTCTTGGTTGCCCCAACGGGGCTTGTTCCCGGGAATGCGGCTGTTGCCCAGTCCGAGAAATGAGGCTGTCATTGCCCAGTCCAAGAAAAGAGGCTGTCGTTGCCCAGTCCGAGAAAAGAGGCTGTCGTTGCCCAGTCCAAGTAAAGAGGCTGTCATTGCCCAGTCCAAGTAAAGAGGCTGTCGTTGCCCAGTCCAAGTAAAGAGGCTGTCGTTGCCCAGTCCAAGTAAAGAGGCTGTCGTTGCCCAGTCCAAGTAAAGAGGCTGTCGTTGCCCAGTCCAAGTAAAGAGGCTGTCGTTGCCCAGTCCAAGTAAAGAGGCTGTCGTTGCCCAGTCCAAGTAAAGAGGCTGTCGTTGCCCAGTCCAAGTAAAGAGGCTGTCGTTGCCCAGTCCAAGTAAAGAGGCTGTCGTTGCCCAGTCCAAGTAAAGAGGCTGTCGTTGCCCAGTCCAAGTAAAGAGGCTGTCGTTGCCCAGTCCAAGTAAAGAGGCTGTCGTTGCCCAGTCCGTGAAAAGAGGCCGTCGTTGCCCGGTCCAAGAAAAGAGGCTGTCGTTGCCCGGTCCAAGAAAAGGGGCTATCGTTGCCCAGTCCGTGAACAAGGCTGCTGCCCAGCCCATGAAAAGACGGTGTTGCCCACGCATACTCGGGCAGCCAGACCCTCGCCAGCTCGGCCCCGGCAATTTATTTTTGGGGGGTAGATATCCATAATCTATCTCCCTATGCCGGACATTCAAGCTCTCAGCAGTCCGGCATGCAAAGCAATGCCCTCCGCCGGGGCCCGAGCGCCAAAGAAACCTTAATCAATAAAACATTTTAATTGTATTCTCTCTCTCGTTTTGTGAGTCTCTTCAGGTTGAAATGAAGTCGAAGACGCAAATTCAACAATGGCAGGACTCACAGCTGCATCGAATCACTCATCAACTGTCCACCTGGATACAGCTGCATCGAATCACTCATCAACTGTCCACCTGGATATAAGGCACCCCTTTCCTCAGCTCTTCCTGTTTGCCCGTTGCCAGTCTAGTCGCCTCCCTCCGCCTCCCCGTCTCCTCCTGGGGTTTCTGGTTCCTCTGTCCTCCCCTGTTCTTCGTCCCGCCTCCGCCGCCTGGGGTTGTCCTGCTCGCCTTCGTCTTGGTCCTGCTGCTGTGTGCGTTCCTGCTTCCTGTTCCCTGCGACCCAGCCGGTCATGGCAGATGGCCGCCTGTCCTGAGCCTGGTTCTGCTGGAGGTTTCTTCCCCTCGGGGGAGTTTTTCCTTCCCGCTGTCGCTTCGTGCTTGCTCAGGACGGGGTTTCTGCGCTGGTGTTCGTCTCCGGGTTGGCCGGAGCCGTCGGCCGCTGGCTGGCTGTCATTCACGTACCGGTGGGATGGATTGGACGTCTGCGTTCCCTTCTGAACCACCGGGTTCGGGTCCCGGGGGGGGTAGATATCCATAATCTATCTCCCTATGCCGGACATTCAAGCTCTCAGCAGTCCGGCATGCAAAGCAATGCCCTCCGCCGGGGCCCGAGCGCCAAAGAAACCTTAATCAATAAAACATTTTAATTGTATTCTCTCTCTCGTTTTGTGAGTCTCTTCAGGTTGAATTATATTTGCAAATAATAATGAAGGTTAAAAGAATTATGAACACACACACACATTTATATGTTAGTTTGTTTCCTCACAGTAAATGAAACAGGATAAAGAGGGTCTTCATTTCATGACAAAGTAAATGATAAAAGCAGCAATGTGTATTAGGATGGATATATAGTGTAAACCTGTGATTCTCAAAATACACAAAGTACATGCTGCATCAGTGATTGATTGGCTTTATCTAAACTGATTAACATTTACCTGTTTAGAGAGTGGTCTCACTTCTTCTTTATGTACACCTGGATCCAGCAGCTCTTGGTCTTTATTTTCAAGACAAACTGGTAAATTGACAGAAAAATGAAAGGGGAAAACCAATAAAATACTGAAAAATGTGTGTGCATACAGTATGTAAATGCAAAAATATACAGATGTTACCTGACAAGTCCGTGTGAAAAAGTTGTGACAGGGACATGTGGGAGATCTTTAAAAAAAAAAAAAGTACATTTAATGTTTTTGGTTAAGTACAAGTACGTGTATCTGTGATTGATTGGCTTTACTTATTATAAGTAACCTGTAAATTAAGCACATAGTCAGCACTTAAAATTGCATCCTGGATTTGATACAACAGTGAAATCTATTATAGTTCTCTATTATTGCATAAAAACCTTTATTTCAGTTTAACATATAAAAACAAACATTGTAATGGAAAAACATTACAAAATTACAAATACATACCTTTTTTCTCATTAGATTATCAAAACAATTTAACTAGATACTTTGTTTGAAAAGCACTAGCAATTACAAACATAAGAGGAAGAACAAAACTAACAGTTTAGCATAAAGTGAACTATTACTGTGTGATGAATAGTTTGTTTTTTTATCAAACCAACAGATGTATACATGCCGTAGTTGGTTCGAGCAATCAGCTACTTGTTTTTACATTCAAGTTGAATGGACCGATTAGCTTTTGTTTTCCACTACAGAGTACAGGCATAAAATTTTGCAAAAAAATAAATAAAAAATAAAAAAGTTGCTATGGCCCCTATTGTAAGTCCCGCAGAAAAATGGCTGGTAATATGTTAATGATTACTTACTTTATTTTGTTTTAGTTTAGGGCCTACTACTAATGCTAACTGTGAAATGCTAATAGCTAATCGCTAACTGCTAAAAGAAAGAAACTCACAAATCGACGGCGCGGGGGAAACTATCAAGTCATGCAACACTACACTGCAAAGATAAAGCCCTACAATTCCGTTTTACTCAGTTTGAAGTTTCTTTCATATTACATTTTAATACATTGTTGTCAGAAACTAATGTTAGCGCCGGGGTTAGCATAAGTGGGGAAAGTCGATGTTAACCCGCCTTACTAAAGATAATGATTAAAACCAACTGTTTGCCTTTTTCGTAGAGTACACTGCAAAGATAAAGCCCTATAATTCCGTTCCGTTTGAGGTTTATTTCATAATACATTTAAATACACTTACCACAAGCATGCGATCACTTCTCTTAGTGCTGCGTCTGTTGCTTTCAAAAATAAGGAAGGCGCAGTTGGCTTGCAGTCTGGGACCAGATCAGAGCCAGATGTCAGTTTGTAAACCTCTGAGGCTGGCGCATTCGGTCTGCAGGCAAAAACCGGATCAGAACCACACCCAGCGCAGGTGTCAGTGCAGCTCATGATCTCAGAATCGGGGTGGAACTGGCACACAACACCACGCCGTCTCTGACTGTTATGCGGATCTGGCGACTTGTAAACGAGCCCGGTAAGGAGTTGGCTCAGAGGTGTAAACCGCATCTGACTGTTATGCGGATCTGGCGACTTGTAAACGGATCCGGCCCAAATGTAAATGCTGTCTGGGTTGTTGTTTTATTGATCTGGACCGATCTGATGAAGGTTGTTTAAATGCTACTGCTGTTAGCGGTCTTTGCAACAAGCTGCTTTTCTTGCTTGTAGAAGACGTACATGTTGGGATGACATCGTTTCAAGCGCGTTAACAAGTTGGATGTGTTCCTGCTGCAGATCCAATCTCCGTGAAACAACGTCCACACACAGCTTTGGATTTGCGCTCGTCTTTTAACAAGGAAGCCATAACGTTCCCAAACAGGAGACCGCAACGAGTTGCTAAGCTGCTAATGCTACGCGTGCTGCAAGATAATACACCGTGCTGAAACTCGCCTAGGAATTTTAGTCCTGTGGCACATATATTCCCCCGTTAATAATATTTAATAAGTGAAAAAATAACCGAAGTGGTACGCAGGTGGACCGAACCGAACGTGCCGTACCGAAACGGTTCGGTACACCCACGTGTACCGTTACATCCCTAGTAAGTAGTAGTTTAT
>JBBPBX010010388.1:0-18238 GCA_038048925.1 Garcialebias charrua
ATCTGAACCCGAGTGGTGTTTTGTTGTTGGACTTCTGTGCTCGTCATGGATTGTCCATAACGAACACCATGTTCAGGCATAAGGGTGTACATATGTGCTCTTGGCACCAGGACACCCTAGGTCGCAGTTCGATGATCGACTTTGTTGTCGTCTCATCTGATCTGCGGCCGCATGTCCTGGACACTCGGGTGAAGAGAGGGGCGGAGCTGTCAACTGACCACTACCTGGTGGTGAGTTGGCTCCGATGGTGGGGGAGGATGCCGGTCAGACCTGGCAGACCCAAACGTATTGTGAGGGTCTGCTGGGAACGTCTGGCAGAGTCTCCCGTAAGACGGAGCTTTAACTCCCACCTCCGGGAGAGCTTTGAACACGTTCCGAGGGAGGCGGGGGACATTGAGCCCGAGTGGGCCATGTTCCGCGCCTCTATTGTCGAGGTAGCTTATCAGAGTTGTGGCCGCAAGGTTGTTGGTGCCTGTCGTGGTGGCAACCCTCGAACCCGGTGGTGGACACCGGCGGTGAGGGATGCTGTCAGGCTGAAGAAGGAGTCCTATTGGGCCTTTTTGGCCTGTGGGACCCCGGAAGCAGCAGATAGGTACCGACAGTCCAAGCGGCATGCGGCTCGGGTGGTTGCTGAGGCAAAAACTCGGGCGTGGGAGGAGTTCGGAGAGGCCATGGAGAATGACTTCCGTACGGCTTCGAGGCGATTCTGGTCCACCATCCGGCGTCTCAGGGGGGGAAAGCGGTACGCGACCAACACCATTTATGGTGGGGATGGCGTGCTGTTGACCTCAACTCGGGATGTTGTGAGTCGGTGGGCGGAGTACTTCGAAGACCTCCTCAATCCTACTGGCACGTCTTCCACTGAGGAAGCGGAGCCTGGGGACTTTGGGTCGGGCTCTCCAATCTCTGGAGCTGAGGTCACCGAGGTGGTTAAAAAGCTCCGCGGTGGCAGGGCTCCAGGGGTGGATGAGATTCGCCCTGAGTTCCTTAGGGCTCTGGATGTTGTGGGGTTGTGTTGGCTTACGCGACTCTGCAATATCGCGTGGACATCGGGGGCAGTTCCCTTGGATTGGCAGACTGGGGTGGTGGTTCCCCTATTCAAAAAGGGGGACCGTAGGGTGTGTTCCAACTATAGGGGGATCACACTCTTAAGCCTCCCTGGTAAGGTCTATTCAGGGGTTCTGGAGAGGAGGGTCCGTCGGATAGTCGAACCTCGGATTCAGGAGGAGCAGTGTGGTTTTCGTGCTGGTCGTGGAACACTGGACCAGCTCTACACCCTCAGCAGGGTCCTGGAGGGCGCGTGGGAGTTTGCCCAACCAGTTTACATGTGCTTTGTGGACTTGGAAAAGGCATTCGACCGCGTCCCTCGGGGGGTTCTGTGGGGGGTACTCCGGGAGTATGGGGTACCAGGCCCATTGATATGGGCTGTTAGGTCCCTGTACGACCGGTGTCAGAGCTTGGTCCGCATTGCCGGCAGTAAGTCAGGCTCGTTTCCAGTGAGAGTTGGACTCCGCCAAGGTTGCCCTTTGTCACCGATTCTGTTCATAACTTTTATGGACAGAATTTCTAGGCGCAGCCAAGGTGTTGAGAGGATCCGTTTTGGTGGCCTTAGAATCGCTTCTCTGTTTTTTGCAGATGATGTGGTCCTATTGGCTTCATCAGATCGTGATCTACAGCTTTCGCTGGAGCGGTTTGCAGCCGAGTGTGATGCGGCCGGGATGAGGATCAGTTCCTCCAAATCCGAGGCCATGGTCTTGAGCCGGAAAAGGGTAGCATGCCCTCTCCGGGTCGGGGAGGAGGTCCTGCCCCAAGTGGAGGAGTTTAAGTATCTCGGGGTCTTGTTCACGAATGAGGGAAAACTGGAGCGTGAGATCGATAGGCGGATAGGTGCAGCGTCCGCAGTGAAGCGGGCGCTGTACCGGTCTGTCGTGGTGAAGAGAGAGCTGAGTCGAAAGGCAAAGCTCTCAATTTACCGATCGATCTACGTTCCCACCCTCATCTATGGTCATGAGCTTTGGGTTGTGACCGAAAGAACGAGATCTCGGATACAAGCGGCTGAAATGAGTTTTCTCCGCAGGGTGTCTGGACTCTCCCTTAGAGATAGGGTGAGAAGCTCAGTCATCCGGGAGGGACTCGGAGTAGAGCCGCTGCTTCTCCACATCGAGAGGAGCCAGTTGAGGTGGCTCGGGCATCTGGTTAGGATGCCTCCTGGACGCCTCCCTGGTGAGGTGTTCCGGGCATGTCCCACCGGGAGGAGACCCAGAGGAAGACCCAGGACACGCTGGAGGGACTATGTTTCTCGGCTGGCCTGGGAACGCCTTGGGATTCCCCCAGAGGAGCTGCTCCAAGTGGCTGGGGAGAGGGAAGTCTGGGCCTCCCTACTTAGGCTTCTACCCCCACGACCCGACCCCGGATAAGCGGAAGAAAATGGATGGATGGATGGATGGTTTTTAATATAATCTTCTTCCATTTATTTTTTCAATTCATATACTTTCTTTTATGATTGTCTACTGTAGTCATTATTTGTTAAAAACAGGTCTCTCTTGTAAATGAGTCCTCAAGGCTCAATGAGACTAACCTGTATAAATAAAGGTTGAATTAATTAATACGTTTTTCTTTCCATAAAGTAATAACAAAAATATATTTCTGAGTCAAAGCTTTGTCCCAATTGTCACACAGGCACATTTATAAACAAACAGCTGTAACTCTACATGTCTAAAAAATAAACTATTTACATATATTAAATAATAATCCTCTTCAGCTGCACTGCCTTCACAACATTAGTAAGCATGTGTGAAGCAGCAGTGAGGGAGAAGTAGGGCTGTGTGAAGTAGGACAGGCAGAAAAATGAGAACTACACAGACTTTCAAGTCTTACAGTGAGAGGCAGCACCACGTTAATAAATCAGCAGCTTATCATATAGCTAAAGACACAGTCCTTAGCGGCTAACAAGATGGCTAACTTTAGCCATCTTGTTCCACAGTTGAGACTGGGACTGTGTCTTCGATATGACAAGTTGCTGATTTATTAACGTTGCGGCATCTCTCACTGTTCCGATCCTTCGTTAGGCTGATGGTCCTCCTTAATCATGTGAACAGCTGGTTTTGGCTGTCAGCAACAAACTGGTTGATCCACTATGAGAAGGTGCTATTAGCTAAACACAGCTCCTCAGACTGAAGAAGTCTTTCAGATGAAAGATGAAATGTTTCTACTTTAATTTATTTTATTTTTTTTATGTCTAGAGGACCAGAATGAATTTTTTTTTTTAGATCCCTCACTGTTCCTCTCATAAGGCACAGCCCGGCTAATAAATGAGTTTTGACTTGTGATTTGTTTTAATGAAGGAGCCTGAAAACACAGTCAAAGCTGCAGCTCATAACTTATAACATTTTTTTAGATGGTGAAAAAGATTTGTAGATCTGACTTTTGTCGGGACTTGTTTTTGACATTGTCTACAGAAAACATTTTTCTGCTGCTCAACTGACAACTTAAATCCAAACGATCTCCAAATAACAGCCACTGTTTTTCTTTCTACTGTTTAATATATATATATATATATATATATTGAAACATTTTCATTACAGAAATACAAACAGAAATTATCCCCAAAAATAAAAATAATCAAATCAAATAATAAAAATCAAAACCCACCCCATAGTAATAAACAAATCCAGTCCTCACAGTCATTTAAGTACTGTGCAAAAACACAAACAAACCATAGAACGGTATCTACTGCTACACCATGTTAGATCAACCAATTTACCTAAAAACATCTATTCTTGAACCTGCGTCGAGGGTTGATTAAAGAAAAGAAGAAAATATTTCTAAGTCTGGTCAAATGTATTTTCCAAGCCTCTTATTTACACATCTTATTTTCTCCAGTTTTATATTGGATAATACATTCCTAATCCAGTGGGTTACTGTGGGTGGGGCAGCATCCTTCCACCTCAAAAGAGTCAGACGTCGTACCAGCAAAATTGAAAAAGAAATAACTTTTTGTTCTCCTACAGGTAAGCCCAACCCCTCAGGAACATAACAAAATGTAACATGGTTGGATTTAAGGTCATTTTAACTGCAAGAACAACAGAAAGGGCTTCACAAACACCTCCTCAAAATTCCGGTATTTTAGGACATAACCAAAACATATGAATCAAAGTTGCTTCCTCAGATTTACATCAATCACAGCTTGGATCTACTTCTGGACAAATCTTAGCCAATTTGGATTTGTGAAGGTGCACCCGGTGAACAACTTTAAATTGAATAAGGGAGTGTCTGGCAAACATGGAGGAACAGTGGATTCTCTTTAGAACTTTAGTCCAGGTTATCTCACGGATTTTAATTTGCAAATCTAGTGCCCAAACTAAATTCACTGCTGGGATGGAGGTGGGGGGGTCAAATGAAAGGTCATTCTCAAAATGGCTGAAATCGCTCCTTTCTTAGTTGGGTTAAATAATAATACCTGTGGGAGTTCTAGGTCCACCAGCCATTCTCTCTCACTCATCAGCTAGCCTACAGCCAATCCTAATCTGCCACCTCTCTACTACATCTGTTCCTGGTTTGGAGGACTACTCTGCCTGGGTATAAGAACCTCTGCCAGACATGCCTCCAGTGCCGTGACATTATCATGCTTATGGTAAAGTGTATGACCAGCCACAAAATCTGTTTGAAGCATTTTGCATCTGAAGACTGTTTTTGATCTCCTGCAGAGAATATCTTGTCTGATGACCAGGCCTCATGTACAAAGACTTGCGTGGATTTCCCACTGAAAAGTGACGTACGGTCAAATCCAGAAAAGTGTGCACGCACAAAAAAATCCAGATTTATCAAACTGTGCGTACACCGGAATCCACGCACATTCCTTTTGTACATCACAATTAACGTGGAACTGAGCGCACGTGAGACACCTCCCCTGACACGCCTTCATTTACATATGTTAAACAGATGCAAATTACTTCCTGCATGTGTGAAGGACATGTTTGTTTGATCCCTGCGCGATCAGAAATGATTTCTAGATTCAGGAAAATAATGAATTTAATATAATATGAGTGAGGAAAATAATCCTAAGTAAGAATAGTAATAAAATGTGTTCATCACGCAAAGAACGAGTGATTGTGTGTCGGTATTTGTGTGTGCGCTCACCCTGCTTTGGTGCGCACCCGGCACATCCATTCATTCTGAGTGAAAATATTAACTTTGCGCACGAGTTTATTACCATAATTACTGTAAACACAGAGGAACTTAGATGTTTGGTTGAACATAGATCTTTGTTTATTTAATAGATGATATGAAGAAACGAGTCTGTGCGTCTCAGTGGAGAGTTTTCATGACATGACGTGATGTTGGAGTCTCCAAACGCTGCGCGCCCCGCAGCCTTGTGCGCAATCTGTTTGTCTGTGAAGCTTTTACTCTCCTACAAGTTATATATGGTGTACTTTCACGTGTCATTTTGGAGAAATCTACAATAAACGCTGATTATGAATCACCTCCAGCTGCCGCACTGGTGAGGGTGCGCGACCACTCAGCCTTTGGAATCATATAGATGAGACATTCCATTGATCAGGCTTTGTGTGGACTGGACTGCCCTGATCGGCCTGCAGCTCCCTCTGGAAAGCTCAGGAACAGTTTGATCGCTGCTTCTGCACGCGTTGTGCACGGTTCCTGTGTTGCTCCAGAGCGCAGCAGTGCCAAACTGAAAAATGATTGTTTCTGAAAACTGCTGATAAGCCATATCCTAGATCAGAAGATTATATCTGTTTATAAATAAATGCTCTGCGTGTTACACTATTATATCCTCCAGTAAGGCTGAATGAATCCGTTCCTGTTGAATTTATTTTTGGCACAACTTTGCGCGTCCTTTATTTACTGCGTCATGTGGATATTTGTTAATCGTGTGTTTGGTGGGAATATTAATCATTTTCACATCATGAACAGTTAATAATAATAATAATAATAATAATAATAATAATAATAATGAATACAATTTATAACGCACTTTTCATTAATGAAAATCTCAAAGTGCTACAAGGTGCAACATAATTGAATGTCAATAAAACAAATAATAAGACAATTAAAATCAACAACAGTATCAGCTAAGATCAAAAGTAGAATCATGGGAGGTAGAGTGCTCGGTTGAAAAGAAAGGTCTTCAAGCCGCTCTTAAAGTCAACCACAGACTGTGGGGCTTCAGTTTCTCGGAATCACCTGTAAGTGTCGCCAAAGGAACAATAACCACAGAAACGTGCGTACGCCAGCAGGGGAGCTGGCGTGGAAATGTACTTGGATGCGCAGATATTCACGTTCATTTCATTTTTGTTACATACGGGGTTTTGCGTGGGAAGTGACGTGCGCAATGTTTTTGTGCGCACGCACGGTTGATACATGAGGCCCTGCTCCTCTCTCTCAACCAACACTCACCTCGCTTCACAGTTTGGATCACCTGGAACCTTGGGACTCCTCTGACCTCTTCTCTCTGGACTGGGCTACAAGAAACATTGCACCTGGAGGATTTTGATCTGCAAAATAAAAACATTTATTTTTTTGGAACTCCTGACTCTGTTCCTTCTTCTCAGTCAGCCACTTGGGGTCAAATTATAAAAAAAAAAGTATGACAGAATATCCTGGCCAAACTGAACCCCAAGGCAAGACTGGAGAGGGACAGATTCAGCAGTCAAAGTCAAAGTCAACTTTATTGTCAAAACTGCAATATGTACAGGACTAGCCTGGTTAAAACCAGACCTTAGTCCAAACCAGTCCTTCACTTTGCTTTGTACTAGGGTCTGGGACTTCTTCTTCTTCTTCTTTGATTTTTATTGGCGGTTGGCAATCAACTTAAGGTGCATTCACCGCCACCTACCAAACTGGAGTGTGGTCTTCAGTGATGTCAGAGGGGATTTAACACATCAAACGATGTGTATGACGTATACATTCCCACCCTGACCCATTCCTAATTACATGTATGAATACGCAGTGGCATACACATATCTATATACGTAATTTCAAATACGAGTTATTAGTCTAGTGCTATTCAAAAACCTAAACAATTGAATCTCAACATATCTTGATTCATTTCCCAACAGATTGAACAAGGACAGTTCTATATTCTTTTTGTTCAGGGTGTAAGGATTGGCTCCCTTCGTTCCCCTCTGTTAGTCAGTTAGTTCATTAGTTTCCCGTCCAGTACTTAGTCAGTACTGTAAGGATTGGCTCCCTTCGTTCCCCTCTGTTAGTCAGTTAGTTCATTAGTTTCCCGTCCAGTACTTAGTCAGTTAGTTAAGTCGGTTAGTTAATAGTTTCCAGTTTAGTCTCATGTTTATTCACTCTTAGTTGTCATCCTGTAGTCAGTTCCTAGTCTGTTAGTTTTATTAGTTTCCCTCATCCTGAAGTCAGTTCCTAGTCTGTTAGTTTTATTAGTTTCCCTTCCAGTTTAGTCTCATGTTTATTCACTCGTAGTTTTACCTCCAGTTCTGTCCCTGGTTACTTTCATGTTTTAGGTCAGCTCCCCGTTCCTGCTCTGTGTCTTCGTTAATTGTCCTCAGGTGTTTGATATCGTCTCGTCTTGTCTGTGTGTATATAAGCCCTGTTCTGTGTCTCAGTTATTGTCGCGTCGTCGTTGGGTCTACCTAGTCTTGTCCTGGTCTCGTCTGAAGTACATGTAAGTTTTGCTGCCATGCCAGCTTCTTGTTTTATGATTAAAGTATTTGTATTATATTACCTCTGAGTCTGAGTCCCTGCCTGCACAACTGGATTCGTACCTGTCCTGTGTGAATCCTAACACAGGGATAATTTCAAAAGTTGGCATTCCTCTGAATATTTCACACACTGTAGCAGCACATGTTCTACAGTTTCTTTTGTATCACAATAATTACAAGCCCCATCTTCATGCTTTCCTATTATACACAAAGAGCCATTAAGCCCAGAATGCCCCATTCTGAGCCTAGCCTTAACGACCTCCTCCTTCCGCTCAAATATTTAGCATTCCCCACATCCCTTTGAATCAGATATAAATGTCTCCCGTTATCATTATTATCCCATTGTTCCTGCCAGTTTTTAAACATTCCTCTTTTTATAATATATTTCCCCTCACTCTTACTTAAAGGAACATTTAATTGAACCATTATTGAATTCAAAGCCTGTTTCGCCAGAATATCCACTTCCTCGTTACCTTCTATACCAGCATGAGCAGGGATCCATATGAATCTGACACAATAGTTTTTACATTGCAGACGTAGTAGTAAGTGGTGTATTTCAAATATCAAATCCAATCTGCAGGATTTGCCAGATCTTATACTTAACAATGCTGCTTGGCTATCTGAAGCTATCATATACTGTATTGTGTTTCTCCCTCAATGTTATTTTCGAGCAACCAATTCAATGCTAATAAAATGGCTGACAATTCAACCGTATAAACTGCTAAATGGTCAGTTGCTCTCCTCTTAAGCAAGACTTTATGGTGTGGGATATTCATTGCCGCTCCAGTTTTACCAGTCAGTGGATCTTTAGAACCATCAGTATAAATAACAATGCTATCTGTATACTTTTCAAAGTACTTACAAACTACCATCCATACTGGAGTCTTTGTCATTCTAATAATTTCCCCCAGTTGTAAATCAACCTCTGGGTAGACAAATAGCCACGGTGGAATTGAAGATTGAGGAGTTGTCATACTATAACAGAAGTCACTTAAACCAAGATTTGTAGCTTTAATGTCCCCAACCCATCCAAAACTATTATAATTAGATTTAATATGTTCCCAACATTCCTTAAGCACTGACTTACCGGTAGTTATAATAATAATAATAATAATGAATTCAATTTGTAATGCACTTTTCATTAATAAAAATCTCAAAGTGCTAGTTGGATGATTTTGCTTATGTCCTTGTAGATTCACCCAATACGTATACATTAGCTGTAATCTGCATAATCGTAACTGCATTTCACCAGTCTCTACCTGTAGCGCCGCAGATGACGTCGTTCGAAATGCTCCTGTACAAATTCTCAGTCCTTTAGTTTGCTCGCTATCCAGTTTTCTTAAATGACTGTCTGCAGCCGCAATGTACGCTACACACCCATAGTCTAACGACGATCTCATGAGGGCCCGATATACTCCCAACAGTGCTATTCGTGACACTCCCCATTCCTGTCCAGAGAGACATCTTAACAAATTGTTTACTTTTTACATTTATTTTGAACTGATTCAATATGCTTTTTCCATGTCAAACTTTCATCAAAAAGGATACCAAGGAATCTTACTGTTTTTACCTGTTCAAGGTTTTGATTATAAAGAGTTAACTTAACATCCTTATGTTTTTTATAAAAACAAATCACCTGAGTTTTTGCTATTGACATCTTAAATCCCCATTTATTAGCCCAACCTTCTACTTTCGAGACGGCATTCTGCATCTTTTTCTGTAAATGTACAATATTGTGTCCACGCACCCACAGAGCCCCATCATCTGCATACAATGATTTACCTATTGTTCTATCAATTTCATCAAATATATCATTTATCATTATGTTAAAAAGAATTGGGCTACACACACTTCCCTGCGGGGTACCATTCTCAACAGAGTATTTGGTAGATAAATTCATCCCCACTCTCACTTCTATTTCTCTGCCATACAAAAAATCCAAAAACCAGTTATAGATCTTACCGTCTATGCCAATATTCCTTAATTTAATCAATAATCCTTCCTTCCACAACATATCGTAAGCCTTCTCAATATCAAAGAACACAGCTATCACCATTTCTTTATTTGTTTGTGCTTTTCTTATTTCTGATTCTAGACACAGTATCGCATCCATCGTACTTCTTCCTTTGCGAAAACCACTTTGAAACGGGCAAAATATATTTTTACTTTCAATAAAATATGTAAGTCTATCTGTTACAAGCCTTTCCATTACTTTCCCTAATTGTGAAGTAAGTGCAATAGGTCTATAATTGGATGGGTCATTTGCTGTTTTTCCAGGTTTCAACACGGGTATTATTATTGACTGTTTCCATTCTGCAGGAATATTTCCAGTTTCCCAAATTAAATTAAAGAACTTTAATAAAATGGTAAGTGATGAATTTTCTAAATGTTTAATCATCGTATAACATATGCCATCCTTACCTGGTGTAGTTTGTCTAGAATTATTAAGAGCTTTTTGTAACTCATATAAATTGAAGGGCATATCAAAATCTTGATCTGAAATTATTCTCTTGACAGTAACATCTGGGTATTCAGTCATTAATGTTTCTTTATTACTTATTATATCCACAGACATATTTTCAGAGCTATGCACAGTAATGAGTGCTTCAGCTAACAATTCTGCTTTCTCTTTATGGCTACTTGCTATCTTCCCATGTAGTTCTAAAACAGGTAAAGATAAAGTCTTCTTAATACCATTCATTTTTTTAATAACTCTCCATACCTCCGCTAGCTTAGTTTCCCTACCAATTGAGTTGCAATAATGTCTCCAACATGCCTTTTTTGCCGTTTTAACAGTTTTCCGAACTATAGCTTGAGCTTTCTTAAACTGTATTAATGCCTCCATAGAATGGTATTTTCGTAAAAATTTAAATGCTTTATTCCTATCTCTTATAGCTTTGCAACAATGCTCATTCCACCAAGGAACAGATTTTTTATTTCCTCTACCTTTTGTTTTAGAAATTGATGCATCAGCAGCATGAAGGAGGATGGATGCAATTTCTGAGTGACACAGCTCTACAGTAGTAAACACGTTTTCAGGCAGGTTACGGAATCGAATATCTACCAGATGTTTAAATAGATCCCAATTGGCCTTATTAAATCTCCAACGAGGTAACTGCCCTTCCTCCTCTATTATTACTTCAGATCCAACTGTTATTTTAATAGGAAAATGGTCACTTCCCATGGGAAAATCATTTAGCACCTCCCAAGATGTAATTCCTGCTAATGCAGTAGAGACTAATGTTAGGTCTATATTACTTCCTGAATTCTTGTTACAGTCATATCTAGTATGACTACCATCATTTACACAAACCATTGAGTGTAATTCAAGGAACTCTTCAATTATCATTCCATTTATGTCTGTATTTTTACTTCCCCATAAGTTATTATGCGAGTTGAAATCACCACACCATAAAGTCTTGCAATCATTCTGTAAATTTATTTCATTGAGTCCTTGAATAGACAACTTTTTGTTCGCATTATAAAAATTTATCACTGAAATCTGACCATTGCCTATCCAAGTTTTTATTACTATTGCTTCATGATTTTTATCAATTGATTCTACTTTGTAACTTAGACCGTTTTGTATAAAAGTTGCCACTCCTCCGCCTTGTCTTTCTATTCTGTCATTTCTAATAGCTGAATATCCTTGTATTATAAAGTCCAATTGGGGTTTAAACCAGGTTTCTTGTATGCAAATCAGATGAGGTTTAACTAGTAAATCAGAAATATATTTTTTAAACTCTAAACCATTACTAAGTAGACTCCTTGCATTCCATTGAAGTATGATCAACATGAGGAGGCAGGGCCACCGCTGCATGATGGAGGTTGAGAAGATTGAATCTCGTCCAGTTTTTCCTTGATCGACTCCCAGCTAACTGAGAAGCTGTGTTCAGCTCAGTCTTATAAATAGCACCCTCCCACAGTGGATCAACCAGTTGGCTGATGACAGCCGAAACCAGCTGCTCACATGATCAAGGAGGACCATCAGCCTGACGATGGATCGTTAACACCCTGATGGTTGTTTGCTATTCACAGAGGGCTGAGTGATACTAGCAATAACAGCATTGTAAGTGGGGGACAGTTGAACCCGGAGGCCTCCACCTCTGTTTAATGATGGACGGTTTCTTTTCACAAAGATGGCCTCCTTTACTCCTCTCTCAAACCATTGTTCCTCTCTATCAAGGATGTGAACATCTTCATCCCTGAAAGAGTGACCGCTGGCCTGGAGATGAGTGTAGACTGCAGAGTCCTGACCTGATGATGTTGATCTTCTGTGCTGGGCCATCCTTTTGGCCAGTGGCTGTTTAGTTTCCCCGATGTAAGACTGATCACAGCCCTCCTGACACTGAACAGCATACACAATATTACTCTGTTTGTGCCGGGGGACTGGATCTTTGGGATGAACCAGTCTTTGCCGTTGTTGCAGAAAGTGCCTCTGTTGAATGTGATGAATGGCTCAGTGAGTGGTGTGTGTGTGTGTGGGAGGGTGAGATGTGTGTCATCCGTACGCCGGCCAGAAGAGGGCGCTATGTGCTCATGTTCTGCACGTGTTGATGAGAGCAAGACGTGACGGTGTGTGTGTGTGGAGAAAAGTAAACGGCAAAGTAAAACGCGGCTGTAAGAAAGTCTGTTTGTGCACCTGTTGGCTAGAATTATTATTAAAAACAAGAGGATTAACCTTCAGCCACCGTGTGGTTTATGTGCAAGGCAAGTGAGGGAGTTAACCCTGAAGCAGAGACTTCAGCCCTGGAGGAAGATCTCCCCTGTGTCTTTTGACCACGGATGAAAGACTGAGCAGGAAAGGTTAACACTGGCGACCACGAAGGGACCTCTTCGCCTTGCTGGACAAGTGGTGAGCTTTGAATGAGAGAGATAATAACGGCTAGCAATAAAGCCGAGAGACTGCATTAGCCTGCTATATTAGCCTGCTGTTTAACAACCACAAGATGGACGCCGCCGCCCGCTCCTTTAAAGCCCAACACCCACCATGTTTTCAAATTGCATCGCCATTAATATTTATTAGTTTATTTAAAAATAATACAGGAGCGTTTACTTATATTGTGGAGAAATAACACTAAATGTGTTATTTCATGATTTATAGCAGATTTTAGCATGCAGCTCCGGGAAAATCTGCCCCTCTCCATATATGGGCATTCACTTGGGCATTCACGTCACCAGAGTGACGCCTTGGAGTTACAGGCGAGCAGAGGAAAAGAAAAAGGAAGCATTTTTAAATATTCCCTAAAGCTGCCTGTTGATTAATCCTGCTGTCGCTCACTCATATTCTGAGCGAGCATCCACTTAGACATACTAGTTTAATTCGTTTGATCGCGACAAATTCATTCATTTCCGCATCGACTTTTTATTCTCTCTCGCCCCGTGATCAGAAAGGCACCCAGCCTCGCAGCTGAGCTCTGCCCGCGCGCTTCCCGACCCGTGCTGCGCAACAAGGCTGACGAGAGATAAGAGCAGATACATACACTCGAGGGAGCAAATTACACCGGCACGAGGAACTTCAAAGGAACGAGGAGCCAGCCCAGAGACCGCGCGGCTCGCGGCTCGCTCCTCAGGGGCAGAATGAGAGCAGCAAAAGGTCCGCAGCGGTGTTATAAAATAAATAATAAATAAAATCAGAGCGCTGGTCCATATACACACAAATGGAAATGGAAATATGCAGGAAATATGCAGTTTTAACGCACTCTCTCTCATAAACCTCCATGGAAACTCACTCCTACCTTCTGCCTTCTGGGTGGAGATCCATGTAACAAGAGGCATGACCCTTCGGGACTATTCGGCCAGGTTTCCGGATTCATTCGGGAGTGGGTTTTTTTTTTTTTTTTTTAACCCTCGCCTGGCCCAAATGCAAAAATGAAAATAAAATTCATAAAATACTACAGTAATTCTCCAATATGGTGAATTGTTACTGTCACGGTGGGTGTTGTCCTTTAAAGACTATGGGTTTGAAACAGATTATTCCAACCCGTTTATGACATTGGATATTTCTTCTGAGAGCGCAGTGTGCAGAAAAGCTGCCAAAGATGTGAAATGTGAACATTACAACCCTTTTCTGTGTGATGAACGCTGTTTTAGCTCGTACGCTAAAGGAGGGGACATGTTTGCACCGCACCAAGGCCCCGCTCAGCCACAGTTTACTCCTACAAATCCATTCATTGATGCCAAATGTCAAGGTTATAACGCTCATGGAGGGGCTGCAGATGACAGAATGCATTTCTACTCAACCCCCACGTTTCAAATGAAAGATAATTATATGGACTCCAACCCATTTACTTCTGCTCATATGCAAAGTTTTGTGCACAGCACGCCGGCCCCTGTCAACCCAGTGACATTTCCAGCTGTGCATTGTACCCCTTCTCATAACCTGGATGGAACGATAAGCTACAAGCAAACCCCTGCACGGCCCCAGCCCCGATTAAAACCAAATAAAACTCGTTTCATGGTGCAGCAGCCTTTATCCGACAGTGAGGAGGATGGAGATCCTAGAGAGAGGGTCCCCACCTTACGTCCGGGCCAATACGACGGTACCACACCATGGACAGAATTTCTGCACAGGTTTGAGAGCTGCGCCGAAGCGAACTATTGGTCCGAAAAGACGATGACAGTGCAGCTGAAATTCTGCCTGGTTGGCGCAGCGGGGGCCATTGTCCACAGAAACCCTCGCTCTTACAGATGGGACTACCGCCGCCTGGTGGACGAACTGGAAACTGCATACGGCCCATCTTCTGATCATGCCGCTGCGGTTGCAGTAGAGCTGAGGCAGCGTGTACGGAAACATGGAGAGGACCTGCACGTTTTCAGAGACGATATTTACGGGAAAGTGGCTGTGGCTTATGGTGGCAGAGCAGAAGCTGAACAGGACTCTATTGCTGTTGAAGTTTTCACAAACGGTTTGGGTGATGCTGAAATAGTTCAGAAACTATTAGAGCAACGACCAGCCACGCTCGCCCGTGCATATGAAATAGCCCATGCTCATGAGACCACAAAAAGGGCTGCAGCTTATGTCACCAGTACCATGCAGTCAGGAGCCCGCGGCATGGTTGAACGACGGCCCAGAGCTGCTGTAGTCAGAGCCAATGACCAACATGAAAGTGTTAATAAAACTACACCTGTAACCAGCCCTTCACCAAATCAGTTTGCCACACACGCACCCTTAGCCTTTAATAACCGCAAGAATTTGGCGAAGGGGAGAGTCCGTTGCCATAATTGTCAAGGTTGGGGTCATATCCAGAAGCAGTGCCCCTCGTCCCACAAGACCACCAAACCTTTGACATTCAGTAGCTCCTCCGGTGATACCCAAGAACCCACCGTGCTCCACCTGAAAGGCCATAGCCAAGAAATGAGTATCCTCATGCGAATCTATGAAGTGGAGGTGTGTGCTGTGTTGGACAGTGGGGCGCGGAGAAATGTGCTGCCATTGCGCTACTTTAATTCCATCCATCCTGACATGAGACCTCAGCTGCATTCATCAATTGTTGAGACTTTACTGGGGGTGGGACCTGTAGATGTGCCAGTGCTGGGTGAGGCCCAGATACCTGTCAGCATCAACAATCGTCAGGTGGATGTAGATTTTATTGTAGCAGATATAACAGGGTTAGAAGTGCTGCTGGGGCATCCCTTCCTCACACAAGCTGAAGCCCGTCTTGATTTTGGCAGACACCGCATCATTCTGTTTGGTGAAGAAGTGCCCTACTACCAATCTGAATCTGACCTGAAGTCGCATGCAGTGAAAATATCCAGAACTGTGGTGGTGGAACCAGGACAGGAGTATGTTGTGAAGGGCAGCGTGCATCTAAGTGGGACAGCCCGCAGTGATATGATACTTAGCCCCACCAAGGGTTTTGTGGAGAAACACAAAGTACTCCTCGCCAGAGTTTTAGTTCATCCCCAGACGTCCAAAACGGTCCCCCTTCGCCTCTTTAATCCTGGCAACAAAGCTGTGACCATCAAAGAAGGATCCATGGCTGGTCTCCTCCAGCCAGCTGAAGCCATGCAGTCTTCCTATGTCTCACCGGCCGCAGACTCACCAGCCAGCTCCCCTGTAGTTCCTCTGCACCTGGAAGAGCTCTATGCCCAGAGCTCTAGGGACCTCAATGATGGTGAATGTCTCCAACTTAAACGTTTGTTTTCTACTTATGGACATGTGTTCTCTACTGGGCCTACTGACCTGGGCCGAACCAACCTCGTCCAGCACGATATTGTACTTCGTCCAGGTGCCCCGATCAAACAACCTCCACGTAAGATGGCGAAAGAGAAGCAACAATACGCCAACCAGCAGATACATGACAGCCTACAGAACGGTCTCGCCCAAAGCAGCCACAGCAGCTGGGCCTCACCCATAGTTATGGTACGTAAGAAGGATGGGACCTATCGGCTCTGCATCGATTACAGGGTTCTCAATGAGCGAACCATACCGGATGCGTATCCTCTGCCCCGTATCCAGGACACGCTGGATACACTGTCTACTGCCAGATGGTTCAGCACGTTGGACCTTACTTCAGGTTACTGGCAGGTGGAGCTGACGCCGAGAGCACGCAAAGCAGCTGCATTCTGCGCCAGGACAGGTCTCTTTGAGTGGAACGTCATGCCGTTTGGATTATGCAATGCCCCGGCGACATTTCAGCGGCTGATGGACCGTGTTTTAGCTGGCATGCAATGGGAGACCTGTCTGGTCTACCTGGACGACATCATCGTGCTGGCGAGGAATGTGTCAGAAATGCTGCAGCGGCTTGACCAGGTGTTTTACAGACTACAACAAGCTAACCTGAAATTAAAACCTGCCAAATGCTGCCTTTTCCGCCGCGAGGTGGTTTACCTAGGTCACATAGTGTCTGAACAGGGTATAGCTACGGACCCCAGCAAGGTCCAAAAGGTCCAAATGTGGCCCACTCCATCGTCCATCCAGGAGGTTCGACGTTTCATCGGCCTGGCCTCATACTATCGCCGATTTGTAAAAGACTTTGCATCTATTGCTGAACCCCTTCATAACCTAACCATGAAAAATGCACGTTTCCAGTGGCATGCTGAACACCAAGCTGCTTTCGACGAGTTAAAGTGTCGTCTCACCTCAGCCCCCATTCTTGGCTATCCCCTGGACTGCGGTGAAATGATACTCGACACTGATGCGAGTGACACCGGCATTGGTGCTGTACTGTCGCAGATGCAGGAGGGTGTGGAACGAGTGTTGGCTTATGGCAGTCGCAAGTTGAACAAAACTACTGCACAACAAGACGTGAACTTCTGGCCATAGTGGATTTCACATCCCATTTTTGCCAGTATCTCCTCGGCCGGCCGTTCAAAGTGCGTATGGACCACAGCAGTCTGCGCTGGCTGACCAAAATGAGAGAGCCAGAAGGACAGTTGGCTCGATGGCTTGAGAAGCTGGCTGAATATGAGTTTGAGATTATCCACCGCCCGGGTCGACAGCACAATGCGGACAGCCTCTCCAGGAGACCCTGCCGCCAGTCATGCCCATGTAAAGTGCCAAATTTTTCTACATCACCCAAAACTATCAACCATCAAGCTGTCCAGTGTGATTTGAACTCTGACACCAGCTCCCTATTGCTGAGTTCAGTGGGGGTAGAGGACCGACCACCTACCACAGTAGTTTGTGCAGTGGGGGTAGAGGACCGACCACCCACCACAGCAGTTTGTCCAGTGGGGGTAAGTCAAAACACCCTCACATCAGATTTAGAGACTTTAGACCAAAACACTTCCACTGATACAGACAAATTGCATCAGAATGCTCATACTGATGGATGCACTGTGAAATTGACTGAAAAAATATACGTGGCTAAGACTCTTGACACAGCTTCCTTGTTTCATGGTTGGACCATGGGGGAGCTGAGCCAGGCCCAGGATGCTGATGTGGACATTGCACCCATACGCAGCTGGATGAAGGCCAGTGATAAACGCCCCCCATGGCCTGTTGTCTCACCATGCAGCCCAGCCACTAAGACATACTGGACTCAATGGAAACGACTCTACTTCAGAGATGGAGTTCTAGTCCGTCGATTCTATTGCCTCGATGACACCCAATTCTACCCACAAATTGTACTGCCACGTAAACTACAACTTGACGTGTTGAGGCAGATGCACGAAGGGCCAGTGGGTGGACATTTTGGTGTAGAGCGGACCCTGAACATATTAAGGACCCGATACTACTGGTACCACATGAGGGAGGATGTTGCCCTCTGGTGTAAAACCTGTATCAGCTGTGCATCCAGGGTTCGACCGCAGAAGCTCCTATGGGAACAGTCCAGGTAGGAGCTCCTATGGAGCGTATTGCACTGGATATTATGGGGCCACTGAACGAGACTGAACGTGGAAACCGCTATGTGCTTGTGATACAAGACTATTTCACAAAGTGGACTGAAGCATTTCCTATTCCAAATGAGCGAGCTGTAACTGTTGCTGGTATAGTTGCTAGTGAGTGGGTGTGCCGCTATGGAATCCCTCAAGCGCTACACAGTGACCAGGGACGCAATTTCGAGTCTGAGGTGTTCCAAGGGATGTGTAGTTTGTTTGGGATA
>JBBPBX010010388.1:19315-44001 GCA_038048925.1 Garcialebias charrua
TTGGCTGTAGAGCAAATGGTTTATCTAAAGACCGTGTTTTTCTGTATGTTTTTGTACCTGATAGATTTCAGTTAGTTTCCTGCCTGGTCGTCATAGATGTCACTGAGTAATTTCTTTCCTCCCCTATGGCATGTAAAGTTTACTTTTGCACAAGTGGACCCACCTTAAAATGAGCTAATTATATCACTGGGATGTGTGGTTTGATGCTACTGTATACCTCACCTACATGTAATTATAATTGACACAGTTATCTCTTGTTAGCTATAGGGATTGTGTATCAGTTTTATGCATTGTAAGACTGGAGTGGAATTATTGTTTAATTGCCATCCAGAGTGGGGGTAGTGTTGCAGAAAGTGCCTCTGTTGAATGTGATGAATGGCTCAGTGAGTGGTGTGTGTGTTGCATGTGGGAGGGTGAGATGTGTGTCATCCGTCCGCCGGCCAGAAGAGGGCGCTACGTGCTCATGTTCTGCACGTGTTGAGAGAGCAAGACGTGACGGTGTGTGTGTGTGGAGAAAAGTAAACGGCAAAGTAAAACGCGGCTGTAAGAAAGTCTGTTTGTGCACCTGTTGGCTAGAATTATTATTAAAAACAAGAGGATTAACCTTCAGCCACCGTGTGGTTTATGTGCAAGGCAAGTGAGGGAGTTAACCCTGAAGCAGAGACTTCAGCCCTAGAGGAAGATCTCCCCTGTGTCTTTTGACCACGGATGAAAGACTGAGCAGGAAAGGTTAACACCATAATGTGTTTTGGGGTTTAAAAGCCACTGGGACGTTGTGTTTAGAAAATAAATGTCTCAATGTCTCTGAAACTCCCGCAACATACGGAATGACCACTGGTCTGGGTCTGGGTTCCTTCTTTTCACCTGATGGCTGGCTGGAGTCCTGTTTGGGTTTCTTCTCTGCTTTCAGGAAGGCCCAGTTAGGATATCCACATTTCTCTAGAGCCTGTTTTGTGTGTGATTTCTCCTTCTGTCTGGCTGCTGAGTTAGTGGGGACGCTGTCTGCTCTGTGGTACAGAGTCCTGATGACTCCTAAATGTGCTCCAAGGTATGTTGGTATCAGGTATGTTGACGACACCTGGGTTAAAATTAAATCTCAGGAAGTCCAACATTTCACTGATCACATCAACTCTGTGGATAAATATATCAAGTTCACACGAGAAGATGTAAAAAATGGCAGGTTGGCTTTCTTGGACTGTGAGGTCTCAGTTTCTGATAGAGGAAATTTGCAAACTGAGGTGTACCGCAAACCCACCCACACAGACCAGTATTTACAGTTTGACTCCCATCACCCTCTGGAGCACAAGTTAGGAGTCATCAGGACTCTGTACCACAGAGCAGACAGCGTCCCCACTAACTCAGCAGCCAGACAGAAGGAGAAATCACACACAAAACAGGCTCTAGAGAAATGTGGATATCCTAACTGGGCCTTCCTGAAAGCAGAGAAGAAACCCAAACAGGACTCCAGCCAGCCATCAGGTGAAAAGAAGGAACCCAGACCCAGACCAGTGGTCATTCCGTATGTTGCGGGAGTTTCAGAGACATTGAGACGTTTATTTTCTAAACACAACGTCCCAGTGGCTTTTAAACCCCAAAATACATTACGGCAAAGACGGGTTCATCCCAAAGATCCAGTCCCCCGGCCAGGGACGTGCAGAGCCCACTAAAGGGGCAGGTGCTCAAAAAAAAGGGGGGGCACATCTAACTGCATTTTAGGACAGAATTTTAACAAAGTCACATAGCTTTCAGAGTTAAATAAACAATGATAAATTACAAAATTGTGAGATATACTATCAAAGCTTAGGAAAACCTCTACATAGAACATACAACTATCCATATGTAAAATATTTTATTAGTAATTTCTTTCTGCAGGTCTACTTTGTTGTAGGAAAGTATTGCAATAATCAAACCTGCGATTTAGCAAGATACTGTATGTAAATCAGAGCTACACCACCAGATATATTTTGTCTTTACAGAATTACACTATTAAAAATAGAAACAAGGGCACAATGCAACTTTTTAGTGTACTGTAATCTATAAAAGAAAGAGCTGCCTGGTTTGCTACACTTGCAGTGGAGATGAAGATGGTCCATTCAGAAAAGCAGAGCTGCATCAAACTTTAACATGGAACTGCAGAAGAAAACTAAACAAAAGCAAAAATTGAATTGTTAATGCATATCACCATGAGAAAAGCCTACTGAGACTAACTGACCAACAGAATTTAGACCTATATCTCTATTTGTGTCTTAGTGTATTTGTAAGTACCTATACAGTATACATTTTCTTTAATCTTTCCTCTTCTTTTTTCTTGTCATTTTCTCTTGTTTCCTCATTGTCTCATCTTCTCTGTGTTGAGTGGAGGCCAATGTCTCTTATTTATTTCAGTCTCTTGCCTTTCTTTTTTTCCCCCAAACTGAATCTAAGATCCAAAATCTTCTTTTCCATCATGGTGAACTGTTTAAAAACAAACTTCCAACTTTTAAGCATTTTTGCTATTTTTGTTCTCTTCTTATTTATTTATTTTTATTCATTTTATTTTATTTATTCATTTCAGATTTAAAACACATGGACAATTTACAAACACATGAAAGAAAAAACAAGATATAAAATGAAAGGTAGTAGAAGAAGAAAAAAATCTTGTCATATCTGCCCCTTCTTAAAACAACTGTGCAGCAGCAGTTTTCTGTTGGTCATGTCTCGAAAAATGTCAATGACCTCAGTGAGGTCATTGACATTTTTTGCAATTATGTTGCTAATTATTTGCAAAACAAACTTATTTGCGCATGCCAGAAATCTTTGCTTGCTATTCTAAGTTTTGTTTGTCATTCAAAGTTTTGCTTGCGATTCTCACATGACGTCGTGGGCAGAGCCTAAAATCGCAACAAAAGATTTCTGATGTGTGCAAATAAAAGTTTATGTTTTGCAAATAACTTTTTAAGTTCACGAGAGAAAAATTAGCTATTTAATTTAAAAAAATGTTTTTTAAACAAAAGTTTTTGCTTTAAAAAAATGAAATCATTACAATTCCAAAAGTTTTGATTACAATTTTATTTTACATAACTGAGGTTAGTTTTTTTTCGTTGACTAATTGTGAAACAAATTTAACTCCATACTCTGCGAACCAGACCCTAAACTTACTTAAAGTCTGGATAGGTTTTTCCCCTTCATTTGTACGCTTTTATTGGACAGGAGCAACTTGATTGGTTATTACATTTATCTATTATGGTAGTTCAGGGTGAGTTATTTTTAATTCTAAATGAATATTCTTGTTGGACTTTTATTTAAGTGCTATTTTCTTTCAAGATACATTTACCTAACGCTAGAATTAATGCAATGTACATTATGCAGCAAAGGAAGTTAGAAGATCGGACATATATCCATTATGGAGATGATAGGGTTTGGACGGGCGATGTGCTCCCTATTGCATAAGCCAGGGGTGTCAAAGTCAAATACATGGAGGGCCAAAAAAACAAATTAGCTACAAGCCAAGGGTGGTTCAATGTTTATTTTAAGGGGGTGATATAAGATTTTTTTTCTTCTTCTTTTTGCACTCTTTTCATTCAATGTTTTCTTTTTTATTAATTTGTTTTATTTTGTCTCTTTTAAATGAATGAATAAATGGATTAAATAAAATATTAAATAGCTTTACATCTGTTAAGTTCTTGGTATAAACCAACACAGACAGACATGTTCCTGCTTTTAGTATTGTACATTGTTTTATAATGTAGCTGTTTATGTTTCATTTTTTTAACACAGTTTTCTTGTGATTTTTAATTAATATGCTTTTTTATGATTGTTTACTGTTGGCTGCAAGTATCAAGCTGCAAAATCCTTCATTTTCTACAGCTGATAGCTGTTGGTCATTAATTATGATGAAGTTTAGCAACTTCTCGGTGAACATTTGAGCTCCGTGGCTTCAGCGGTGTGTTTTTCTTTTTCAATCCGGGGCGGGGGCTCTGATTTTGGTCAGCCGCTCTCCGCCTGTCCGTCCTACGAGACGTCAGACAGCGGGTCGGACTGGCCGCAGCTGGCCGCGGTCGGTCTCCCTGTTTCGGTTCAGCGAGAGTGGCGTCCCGCTGAAGCCCCGGAGCTCGAATGTCCAACATAAAACCAACTTGACCGCAGTTTAATGTGGCGCTATGGCTATGCAGACATTGCACATTGCTGTCTTGTGGTGTTTAGTGTAAAATACTTCCACACAGCGGACATGTTACGATGAAAAGTTGGCTAGTTGTTAGCTAAAGTGCTACTCACTCAGTCCACACACTGTAGCTGGCTGCAAACTGAAAGGGATTTGCTGAATAGTAGTAGTAGGGGTGGGGCCATGCCCCCCGAACGGCAATGCCCCCAAGGGGACCAGCTCCCCCACTGACCCTAATGTGAATGTGAGGCAGGTCTTATTACTCTGGGTTCATGAGACACGACTCCGGATCGGATTGGCCCCACCCCTACTACCACTGTTGCATTGTGGGGAATGTAGTGTTGGTACGTGACCGGAGGGCTTATTATGTTGTTTTTCTTGCAAAATACAAAATTAATAATAATAAAATAAAATAAATAATTTTAGTATGTTATTATGTGTCAGAGGAGGGCTTAGGAATAGGAATAAAAAAAAAAAAAAAAAAAAATTTTTTTTTTTTTTTGCCCAAAAGGGCACTTGGGGGCAAGGAGCAAAAGGGGCAGGTGCTCAAGCCCCCATAGCCCCCCCCTCTGCAGTCCCCCGGCACAAACAGAGTAATATTGTGTATGCTGTTCAGTGTCAGGAGGGCTGTGATCAGTCTTACATCGGGGAAACTAAACAGCCACTGGCCAAAAGGATGGCCCAGCACAGAAGATCAACATCATCAGGTCAGGACTCTGCGGTCTACACTCATCTCCAGGCCAGCGGTCACTCTTTCAGGGATGAAGATGTTCACATCCTTGATAGAGAGGAACAATGGTTTGAGAGAGGAGTAAAGGAGGCCATCTTTGTGAAAAGAAACCGTCCATCATTAAACAGAGGTGGAGGCCTCCGGGTTCAACTGTCCCCCACTTACAATGCTGTTATTGCTAGTATCACTCAGCCCTCTGTGAATAGCAAACAACCATCAGGGTGTTAACGATCCATCGTCAGGCTGATGGTCCTCCTTGATCATGTGAGCAGCTGGTTTCGGCTGTCATCAGCCAACTGGTTGATCCACTGTGGGAGGGTGCTATTTATAAGACTGAGCTGAACACAGCTTCTCAGACTGAGGAAGTCTTTCGGACGAAAGACGAAACGTTTCTACAGTTTTTTTTGCTTTGTTTTGTTTTGTTTTTTGAATGTCCAGAGGACCAAGGGATGCGAGTTGTTCGCAGCGCTTCTGGCGTCCCAGGGATGGAAAATAAGCAGGATGCTCGGTTCTTTCTTTAGGCAGAATACGCCATATTTATTCACACGAAGACCACTACTCGTACACTAATAACCGAAGAAGAAAAAGGTGGGGAAGTCCCTCACGGAGGAAACCGGAAATAGAATTCCTGCTCTTCACAATAAGAGCATAAGAGCGTAAATTAACATAGCTCAACACCCCCACTCGCTCTTATGTCCCTGGCTCATAAAAATACAAACACAAATTAACCTTTTCACCTTAATATATGTACAACAAAAAAAATAAACATTTGTCCCTTCACATGTCAAAGATATTTTCCCTTTGTTGACAATTTCTCCTGTGAAATTATACTTTATACAGTATTAACATGTTTGCATGTCTATCTTTTGACCAGATTTTTAGCGAGTAGTTATCTTCAAAAACCTTTGTTTGAGAGTATTTGTTCTAAATAAATGCACTCTTGCATTTCAAATTTTTTAAATAATTTTCTCACATCTCTCCTGTGACATTTTTATTTCTCCATCTGTTTGCTCAAAATCTATTCCTAAGAAATATTTCAGCTTTCCTAGGTCTTTCATTTTAAATCTTCTAGTAAGCATGTCTTTGACCTTGTTCAGCACATTTTCATCACTAGCTGCTATTATTAGGTCATCTACCCATATTATTAAGATTACTTTTTCATTTTGTCTTTCCCAAGTGTATACACAGTTATCAGCTGGATTCTGTTCAAAACCATTTTCTGTCAAATATTCATGTAACATAGCATTCCAATTTCTACCAGATTGCTTTAGTCCATATAATGATTTTTGTAACATCAGTACCAGTCTGTCATTACCCTTGATCTTTTTCTCATAGCCTTCCGGCTGTTCCATGTAGATCTCTTTATCTATTGGTGCGTGAAGGTAGGCTGTTTTCACGTCCATTTGATGAAGGATGAGGTTCTCCTGAGCAGCCTTTTGCATAAGAACTCTCACGCTTGTCATTTCAGCTGTGGGTGAGAATGTCTCCTCATAGTCAATTCCTTGTTTTTGACTATATCCTTTGGCCACAAATCTCGCTTTGAATTTGTCTGCTCCATCACTGTCTGTTTTGAGTGCGTAAACCCATTTTCCCCCCACTGTCTGTTTACCTGGTGGCAGGTGTGTGACTCTGAATGTCTCATTTTCCTCTATTGATTTCATTTCTTCATCCATAGCTTTCTTCCACAGTTTAGCCTTTGGTGATGTCATGGCTTCCTGGTATGTTGAAGGAATGTCACATACTGCTTTGTAACAAGAGTCTATGCATATTTGCAGTTTGTCCTCTGCATCACCTGTTTCAAAGTCCTCTAAGGTTTCTTCTTTGTTCTTGAAGAATTCCTTCTCACTGTTGTTTTGGTGTTCTCATCTACTTGTGTGCTTTCACTCTTTTCTTGTGAAATGTCCACCTCAGTATGTATTTCAATACCAACATCATTTTCAACACCATTTTTAACATCATATTCAACATCATTTTCATCGCCATTTTGGATGTTTATGTTAGGATTATAGTACTCTATCTGAACTTCTGAAGTTTGAGTTTGTTTCTCATGAGCTGTTTTGACTTGGAATTTTACCAATCTGTATTTTGCAACTTTCTCAGTTTCTGGATAATAGACCAGATAAGCTGGGCTGTTTTTATCGTATCCAACAAAAATACCTTGCTCACATCTAGGATCTAATTTTCCTTTGTCCTGCTTGTAAGGAAAACATGTTGACCCAAACTTTTGTAGTTTTGACACATTAGGTGGGTTACCTGTGAGTAGTTCATATGGAGTTTTCTTTGTGCTTCTGCTGTAGCACCTGTTCCTGACGTAGGCGGCAGTCTGTACTGCATAGTTCCATAATTTTACAGGTAAGTTGCTTTCAATCAACATACATCTACTCATGTCAAAAAGAGTTCTCCATCCTCTTTCGGCTGTGCCGTTCTGGTGAGGAGAGTACGGCGCTGAGGTCTCATGTCTAATTTTATTCTTAATTAGCAGTGTCTTAAAATCTCTGCTTGTAAATTCAGTGCCATTATCTGAACGAATGCATCTGATTTCACCATAAGGTGATGAATCTGCAATAAATCTTTCTGTGGCTTGTACCACGTCACTCTTACTCTTAAGAAAATACACAAATATTTTACCTGAGTAATCATCTGTGAAAGTTTGTGCATATTTATGCCCTTCTAGACTTGTGTTTTTCATCGGACCATTTAAATCGGTATGTACCATTTCTAAAGGTGACTTTGCTTTTCTGTCAGCTTCCCTGTTTCTGTTCTGTACAAATTTCCCTTGAGTACATACTTCACACAGTTTTTCAGGTTTTGTCACGTTACCTTTGATTTCCATACCTTTTACAACATTTTGAAGTTTTCTTACATCTTCATAGTTACAATGACCTAGTATTTCGTGCCAGGTTTGCATATCATGACATATTTTACATTGATCACTGCTCATTTCAACAGTTGGCAGATAAAAGAGATTTTCACTTTCATAAAAGTCTAACCTGCTGTTATCTTTTGTGATCATGTGACTGTTACCTTTTGAAGGATAAATCACCATTATATACGTTATTATGATTAAACCTATATTCTCATTCACAACTGTGTTTCATGTAATCACAAAGGTTTTATACAATCATGTTTAGATGCTTAATGCACTGTGCACATGTTAATCTTACCAGTGTGCAGTTTTGATCAGACCTGCAGCTTGTAGCAGATCTCGGAGGTCAACACATTCCAGAGGGGGGAAGGGCAAGCAGAAACAGAATTTGGCTGATCTAAAAAACAGGTACATCTTTATGACATCATCAGAAATACATTTAGTTTATGCAACACACTTAGTTGAGGACACAGAATGTTCACAGGATAAATATAAATGTAAAACCAGTTTGAATTTAAACTCTTCTTATACTCTTATGCTGAAACAAAGAGGCACACACAATCCAATGCAGGTCACTGCAGAGAGACCTTGGCCCAGCTATAAATCTCAGTTGCTTTGGCAACCATCGTTATCAGTTCGCCTGACCAATCACACAACAGAAGAAGCCCAAAACATTTTATGATATCTCACAACAGAGGGGTGAGCTGGCATTCCTTGACGAGACTTCGAGCGACAGGTCTGTTCAACGAATCCTCCGATCGTATGTGCACATTGATCTAATGATGTCTGCTTATTCTGTTAACCTGTATCTTTTTCAATAAATCATATTTGCTTCAAGAGACGCCTGGCTCATTTGAACACCCAAAGCTGAATTCCTTCAGTTCTGGTGACCAGCCGACGTGATGAACCAGGTGGCCTGTTGAAATAGACGAGCAGAACTTCGTGACTGAGAGTGCAGTGGGCCCAAAAAACAACAGAAAGGTAAGTTGCACCGTGAAATACTCAAAACAACAATTTGGCCTAATATCCAAATTTACTGCACTAAAGTACACGAGAGTCTCTCGAGATAAAGGACTCTTGTTAAGTTAGAATAAATAATTTGGTTGGTTAAAAGGGGTTCACAGATACGTTTTCAGTTTAAGCAGACAAGGGGTCGGTTCGGCTCGGTTCGGGACCAGTGGGCTCGGCCCCTCCCCGCCCGAGAGCGGCAGAGGAGCGTGTGGGGCGCGCACACGTCTGATTAAAGTAATCACGAGGTGATCGAACGTTGAGGTTCTAATTACTTACTTTTGGGGAATAAACGTTTTCTATTCAGGCCGTGAGTAGCCGGTTGTGGCCGCTTGTTTCACGTGGGGCTGATCCGTTCGTCCGCGTGAGTAGTGGGAGTCACGAAGACTTGTTTCACTGTCTTGTTTAGAAAAGCGTTTCCGGAGCGTTCGATCCTTTGAGTAGCTGGAAGAGGTCGTTCAACTTGTTTCATGTCCGCTCGTGAGTAGTTGAACGGCTGCCGCTTGTTTTGGAGGTCGTACGTAACCGATGCCTGGCGTCGTGGGGGGGTCGCCGGAAGTTCACGCGTGAGGTGAAAACTACAGCTCCCAGAGTGCCTTGCGCTAAACTTGCGGATTAGCGCAGTGGAATCGCACTGGGGGCGGTGACCGAAGAGGTCTGTAGAAAAAAAAAAGAGAGAAAAGCAACCCCAGAGAGGTTGCAGGATTTGGGCTTGTGTTTAATTTGTTTTAAAATACTTTGCGTCGCATTTCTTTAAGTTTTTTAATGTGAATCATCATTTTAGGGAAAAGAGATCTCAATTAGTTTCAAATTAGGAATTTTTAATTGTTTGATAAATGTTTGTGTGGACTCAGATGTGTGCGTTTAAGGTGTTCTTCATGTGACTGATGTGTGGTGCTGCCATGAGTCTGCCAGCAGAGGGAGCTGTTTTTTAACACAGAAATAAAAGCCTGAACACAAGGGGAACTCCTCAGACTTTTTTAGACTTTTTTACTATGTTACACGAGAGTACTCAGTGGATGGGAGAAACAATTGTGGAAATAAAGCTTTTTGAGTGAATGTTGTGACAAGGCGATCATGGCGCACATAAAGGAGAAACAGACCTGTCAAAAAGAATCTGTACATGAACAAATGATCAGGGTTCAGGCGGTGATAGCCATAATTCATGCATCAGATCCTGGTAAGTGCAAACAATTAGATGCGTTAATCATACAAATTGTGAGAGCAGCAGAAAATTCAGAAAAATCAACAGAAAACCTAACACAATTAGTTTGGACAAAAGTGAAAGAACAGCAAAAATTGCTTGATGATATACAAACCAAACAAACAATTTGTACATCATTTTGGGAGCGTAGTAAGCTTAATAAAAGTCACCAACAACAAAAGCAATTAGTGGAGGTGTACAAGCAGTTAGCTTTGTTATCTCAGAGCGTACAAAATGTTGGAGAGACAAACAGTGGCGCAGAAATAGAAGAAAAAACAACACCACCTCCCTATGCGGTCAAGGCTACCGCCCCTCCTGCTCCATCAGCGGGACAGTATCCTCTGTTTCCAAGAAGGAGAGGTCAGAGGAGGTTTGAAGAGGATGACACCGAGGATGAGGAGCGGGTCCGGGCGGGGGGCACCATGGAGGAGAGAATGAGGGGTCAGAGAGCACAACATCTCCGTAGTGAGTTTGAGCGGGAAGTCAGTTATGCTGATGAGAGAAGATGTGGGGAAGTCCAGTGGAAGGACAGAAGAGATGTTATCAGAGATGACTTGGAGCTGACAGAGGAGCAGCCAGAAAGATGTGGAATGATATGAAAAGATTCATATTGGAAGAGAGGTGGAGGAAGACGAAGACTGAGGGAGATGTGGTGATCAAGAAAGTGAAGAGGATGTTGACTCAGGAGGTAGGATCGGGCCCAAGAGAGAGGAGGCCACTCAGAGGTTGTGGAATGTAGGACCACAGTATTACCAAGAGTAATGATCCTCACACAATGGGAATTGAGTGAGAGAGGCCCAGAAGATTGTACCTGTGAATGGGAAGGGACTATGGTGAAGTATTGTGTAAATTGTCAAACGAAGATGCAGGAAGGCCGGCTGTTGCACTCAGAAAGGGCTATGGGCTGGCAAGTAAGGAGGTACTATGACCCTCTCAAATCCTTCAAAGTCCAGCTAGACGTGACACGGTTCGAAGCCCCCAGAAATACCCCAATGATGCAACAGTATGACCAGGGAACGAACCCAACACCTACAGCACCACCACTTTATCCAGAAGTAGAAGGATTAAGTGACGAAGAAATGATCAGGCAAAAAGATAGGTGTTGGAACCCTCAGAATCTGCTTGAGCAGTCAGTAAAGCAGGATTGGCCCTATGATCCTGCAATGGGAAAAGCAGGAAACATACCCCTTGGCACTAATCAGTTTCCTTTGGTCTTCAGGGTGTACCGGGACCCGAAGGACGCAGTTGACCTCGAGTCAGCCCAGCTGCCCAATGCTGTGAACAGTAAGGCCCGAGAGGGAGGTTGGAACGGCCCCTGGGAGTTGATGACGTGGGCTCAACTGTTTAGAGAAGTGATTCTGAACCAAAAAATCCCATTGGTGGACCTGCCTCCTATCCCTCGTGAGACTGGAACCAGGCATTCAAACCTGTACTATTACACCACCAGTTTGGATGGCTGGGCAGTGGAAGGAGCAAAGCCAAAACAAAAAACAGCTGAATATTTGGTAACCCCAGAAGTCTGGGAACGACAAGGGGTGTTGCAGATTCCCGGAACAGCTACGCAAAGGATAGACACGCCCATAAGACCTGACTCCACCCAGAGGATTAAAGTCTCGGTACAGATGGTAGTGGCACCTTACAAAGGAGTGTACTCGATGGGAGCTACGATACACCTGATCAAAGACGATAAAGACGACCCAGAGAAGTCCCAACCCAGTAAAACAGAGAAAAAAGTGTGCTGAACGATTGGGCCAGCAAGTCATTTCTGAGGAAATGGAAGCACACGAACAAGGAAATGGACAACTAAAAACTGAACGACGGGGCGCTAGGATCATCAATGGATCTCATCACAGGAAAAAGGTAGAAAATAATTAAATAAAATCATGAGGTGTCCAAATCATATCTGGAAAAGGAGAGATAATATAAAATCTGCAAAAATCATTGAAACATGCTGGTCTTGGGACAGAGGCCCGCTTTATGATGACTCGGACTCAGAGGACGAGGCATCCACTTATGTGTGGAATTTGCTGATTCAACTATCCAGGAGAGGACCGTATCAACCGGCTCTAATTGTACGGAACGAACTGGTAAAGTTAGACCGCCCCAGAAATGACTACACCTTAAACTTTAACAGAACCAAAAGTTATTACTGCTCATGTGCAATGTCCTATAGGAGCAAAGACCTGACTAGAGGGTCTCATAGGTGTGTCCCTGATTACGCAGTAACAAAAGACTCATGGAGATTGCCATACAACCCCAGCCCAATGGGGACACCATGGATCTTCAATGTTGTCTATTTGAAAGTATTCGGAATGCAATTCAAAATCAGATGGGGCCATAATTACAGAGAGCCACATCAAACACATTTCTGCGAGATCTCCATAGGGGAATTGGAGGTTTGGACAACAAGCCGAGCCATGAAGATAAGCATCTTCAACCGGGAAACTAACCCAAACAAAGTGGTGGTTGAAAACACAGAGTTGCCCCTACGAATGCTATGTGATCGAGTCTGCATACCCATCAACGATTGGGAAGAGTACCCAGTACGAATGGCTTACAGGATGACTGTATCATACAGGGGACACCCACTCGTCAGTACGATAACAGCGTTGGAAGAAAGGGGAGAACACTATGTGCGATATGGAAGACAATCCATGGAAATGATAAGATGGAGACTGTGGGAGGCGGAGGAACAGCGCCGGAGAGGTGAGGACCCAGCTGACGAAACTTTTTGTGGGCTGCAAGGCTCCCAGCTTGAACCTGCATGTTGGGGGGTCTATCAATGGAAGTGGGTGTGGAGAGGGTTGAGACCAGAATTGCCACACCCATCGCCTCTCTGCGTGGAACTGTGCAAAGGACGTGTGAAAGGAAAAGAGGGCCAAGTCCCAGTGAGAGTCAAATGCGACCACATTGGCAACCTGGAACACCCACAGAAGGTTGACCACCTCACACCATGCAGCATGCAGAACCCCATAGAAGGGCAGTAACAGAGAAAGACATAATAGACTCAAAACCGATCGACAAAGATACAGAAAACATTCTGATTTAATTTAACAAAGACGGCCGGAAAATACCAGCCCTAAAGATAGCAAAAAGCATAGTATGGTTCGACAAACCTGAAATTGACATCTCTATATGGGAAAACTGCACCAAGAATTATTTCTACTCAAACACTAAATAGACCAGAAAAGTCTTATTTGGATAAACCTCAAGAAATTATCACCTGAAGCCAGCATACCTGCCATGGTATAGATCTCATCCTAAGCCTTGTCCTCCAACCTCACCATGGATATTTAATGTGGTCTACCTGATGATAAAAGGAATAAGTATCAAATTGAGAAGGGGACCCAAACCCCAACATAATTAGTGCCTGGAAGGACCCCAGCCTGAACCTACACAATGGCTGGTGATTCGGTGGAAGTGGGTGTGGTAAAGACTGCAACCTGGATGGCCACACCCCTCTCCACTATATCTGGAGCTCCTCAAAGATCGAGTGACCACAACTCACAGGCGCTCGAAGAGGGAGCCCAGAGCTAAAAGAAGCAAAGTCTTTGAAAAGAAACTCTCTCAACATGACAAGCCTGGAAAGTAGACTAAGTCGAGATGATTCAAACAGCGATGCAGATCCACACATCAATGAAGAAGATCCACACATCTATGAAGATGTACCACAAATCTATGAAGATATGGCGACCCCTGACCGACCTAAGGACTGTTTAAGGATTATGAGAATGGATAAAGCAACTTGTCTACGAACCCTGCTGCGGGGATTCGTAGTGTTAATAGGCTTAGTTATGTTGTTGGTTATTTTGTATCAAGCCGGAATCAGACCATGGAGCCTGACGCATGTAAAGGTCTCCCATGGGAGATCCAAATATGCAAACATGACCTGCTGGGACACCACACAAAGAAACATCTTCGTGCCATGGGACCGAAATGAAACTGTTGAAAATCATACCAAGACCTGGGAAAGAGTAAGACTAGCAGGCTATCCAGCTTGGAGGCACCAGCTGGAGAACACCCCTGAATGGGTGTCAGCAGTAGAAGCTGAGAACCTAACGGGGCCAGACAAACCCCACTTCAAGGTAATCAATCTACTGATTTTGCCTGAAGGAATTGTGACCTGGATAATGCTCCTGCATCACAACATAAAAAGGACAACGAGATGTAACTGGATTCATCTGGACAAAGAACCCCCTGAATGGCACTGTGATTGGGGTTGTAGACCACTAATGGGATTATGCCACCAGGGTTACTGGGAGGCTGAAGTGATTTATCCTGCCCCACCGAAGGACGACAGCTGCCAAGCCATACTCCCTCGTTGGGAATTTTGGGGCAATATTCATCTGGACTGTGACAAAGTCCCTCCTTTCATCAGAAGAAACCGGACTGGAGAACATCAAAACCTAACCAAAAGTCAAGACTGTCCACACCGTAAAACACAAGACGGTGCCAGAATCAACGCTACTGAGCAAAGTCCCAAAGCACGACCCAGGAGGTCTGATTCCGAAAGCAGAAAGAAATTATTCATTTTAACCAACATTGCTTAAAACCCTTCCCTGCTAATGCTAGGATATAGAATTTAGTTTACTTATTTACTTATTTTCTTATTTACTTATTTCACTTATTTACTTATTTATAATGTCCTGATACAACTGGCCCAGCTAAAGCCAGAAGGGCCTGATAACGCTATCCCAGTCAGACCAACAGTAGCTGATCCCATTGACTCAGAGTCTGACTTGATTCTTGAAGACCCAATGCAACACCACATCAGTAGGTGTGGATGGAAATGCTGCCTACTCGCCTGAAGGATGTCTGAGGCCAGGGAGAATGCTGATCCTGATGCTCGATCAACGATGGAGTACGCTGACCACTACAAGATCTCCGGAGATGACCTCACCTCAGCCGGGCGGCACACGTGGAACCGACCAGGATGACTACAACATTATGGATGGTTGAGAAGAAGCGAACAGCAATCCAGGGTCCAGAGGCACCAAGGATCCTGCGCGACCTGACAACGACATCTCGGGGTCCCAGATGGTGTGGACAAAGATGACGAGAAGATGACGATGAGTATTAACATGGGACTTGAGTATTAACATGGGACTTGATGCAGGGGTACGGTCTGTTTTCAAGCAGAGGGTGTCAAAGTGTGCAGGACTTTTATGTTGAAAACAGACTGACTTAAGATACACAGCAAATTCACGTTCACACACACACACACAAAACCAGATTAATAACACATATATGATCACTCACAGGCCCTGAGTACAGGGTGTACAGAAACACAATTTTTATATATGGTTTTTAAACCTTGGTTCTAATCATGGCATTTTTAATTTACTGACAGAGGAAACATGGAGTATGCTTTGTAACTTTTGTTTGTATTCTGGTGCCTCGTCTTTGTGGTTTGAACAAACATTATTAGTTAAACCTGTTATAGTTATTTGTGGTTAGTTAGATAGAACGTGCTCTGTCCTCTGTAGTAACACAGCAAGCCTTGCTATGCCTGCACACAGCAAAGGTCATACATGCATGCTTATGAGCTGTGACGCCCTTATCAGTTCACACAACAGAGGCCTCACATTCACATAGCTGCAAGGTGTGTTTGGTTGCAGAGGGAAACCTTTCTTTTGTTTAGTTTTGTTGTTTTTGATGTCATACAGAACTAGTCCATATGATTATGGTAATATATGATTATTTAGGGTGATTTAGGTAGTAAGTGATTGGAGCAGGCCTCATATTTACCTAAACATACGGCCTCTCACCAGACAGAGTACACTCACGCACACACGTGCACGCACGCACACACATAGATAAACAGCTGAGGTCTGCTCGGAGCAGAGAAATAGGTCAAATGAGATAAAAAAGTGCACACTTTTACATTTACAGAGGAAGAGCTCAGAGGAGAGTTTTGAGGCTCTTAATAAACAGTTCACTTCTAAATCAAACACATATAATTATATAAAAAAAGTGTTCTTATATGAAACAAGGTGATATGTGATTGAATATGTGAAGTGGGTGTCATATAATTAACTGAAGATGCATGATTATGTATTGTGAGTAAATGTATGTTATTATATGTTTTTCTTTTAAGATTCATAGCAAACTAAAAAGTTTTCCACTGCTAGGTGTTGATAATAGTTTTGAATATTACACAACACGTTACAAAAGTGTTTTTTCCACAGTTTGAGTAAATGTAGGTAAAAGTTGAGGATCTAGGTGAAAGTTGAACTTGTTCTGACTGAAAAATTGGAACTTTGCCCAAATGACAGATGGCATTAAGTCATTCTCTGCTAAAGGAGGGTGACAGCTGAAAGATACATTATGTCACCAGTTCCGGTGAGGGCTGAGAGGAGGTGTAAAAAGTTACCTCACCTCTGACCAATGAGCCCTAACAAAAGTGATGTAACTCTCCAAGGGGTAGCAGAAAAAGCCCAGTTTCCCTATAAAGGATGAAGTTTGAAAAGAGAAATTTGCTGAGTTTTGGACTTTTGAAGAATTATTGTGGATCATAAACTGAACTCTGTAATCTACAAAGAAGAACTTGGATTATCTGAAAAAGGATTTTCTTTGACCAACGAGGAATACTTTTTGCCTCTTAGCCCGGATATTTCCAAATCCTTCAAAATTGGACCAGCTTCAGAGATAGAATACATTTTTCTATTCTTTTGGAAATCCCTTGTGGCACTTTCTGACAAAAAAAGGTAGGATTATATTCCCAGTTTTATCCAAGACTAAATTATATTAAATTATTATAAACAGCAAAAAGCCACTTTCTGCATAAAGAAAAATCAGTTACACGGATTCCTCTGTTGATGAAAAATTAAAGTAATTTTGGGAGAAGCTCTGAGCGCTGACGGTCCGCCGCAAGGCTGTTTACGTTGGTGGGAACACGGTGTACTTTTTATCTCCGCTCTGCTGTTGAGGGCCTCTCGTCGGTTCGACTGAGCGATGATGGATTAAAAACTGCTTTTTTGTGGAATATTATTTTTCCTGATCTGAAAGTATTTTTATTGTGGAACAAAACAACATCTCTTGATTAGATTCAACAATAATTATGGAATACAATTTGCTGAAGTTGCTGAAGTCATGAAGAATTATTTGAATTTGCTGGATACTTTAAGAAGATAGGATTAATTCAAAAATAGTTTTTCTCCTGGACAAAAGGAGTGCTCTTTGCGGCATCGGGATCTGCTCTGACGGGTCTTGGCTTATCAGCTTGTTTAAGCTAAGGGAACACCGCTTCTGAAGCCTTGTTTGTCAGTACCGCAGAACAGATGATGGAAAACCTTGAGGAATTATATTGTAGAAAGAAGACTTGGATCAATGCCTGCATTCGGAGAGCTGATTGATTTTAAATCTGGAAGAGTTTAAAGAGAAGTTTGTGCGTCGAGAGATCAGACTGCAGCAGCTGAATGTTTGGAAAAATTGGGAAGATAAGAAGAACACAGTGTCCCTGTTCATCTTCTAACTGCTGTTAAAGGCCTCTCGTCGGCTCGAATGAGCTATGATGGATTTTTAACTATTTTTTCCAGGAATTACCACATTTTCTAATGGTTTAAAATTGTCTATTTCTGGATTACCATTTTTCTGAATGGATTGATTGAATTCAACTATTAATTAAGTTACTGTTTTGGGTCATCCGAGACCGACCCCAGAGCGGGGACCTGCCAGCTGGAAGCTGACTGACCTTGGATGGAAGGCTAGGAGAACACGGTGTTCTAATTTTAGGCTCAGGCCTGCTTTGAAAGCCTTGTTCATCAGCATCGCAGAACAACTGAATGGATTACAATATCTTTGAATGGATATAACACTTTTGAGGAATAATTGATTTGCCTAAAAGGATTACCAGATTTTTTATGGAATGCAACAGTTTTGATGGATTACAACTGGGATTTTTAACACGACAGAATTACCTGGAGGTTTTTCTGTGGAATCACAACAAAGACTTATTCAGTCTGCTGGAAGTGCAGACTTTTCTGACTGGATTATAACAGGATTACCTGAAGATTTCCCTGGTGGGATTACAAAACAAGTTTTTCCTAAGTGGATGATTACAAAACAAGTTTTTCTGGTGGAAATAAAAACACAAGTTGGAACACAACAAGATTACCTGGATGGAATTAAACAGTTTTGATTAGAATCAGATAATTGTGGAACAAACCAACTTTTTGAAAATTATACAAATTATTGAATGGATTACAACTCAAATTTAATTAAAGACTGAAAATATCTCAAAAGCCAGCGTGTGGTGGACATCTTTGGTGAGCTGTTGAATCTTTTAACTCTTTGAATGCAAGTCATGTAACTTGATGAAATCTTTTCTGTAGTAAGAAGTGCTTATGCTGTTAATCCCCTGCAAATATTAATTAAAGAAACATAAAACGTACAAATTTGGATTTTTCATTTAGTCATGTGATATTCAATGATGGTAAACTTGGTTCAAGATAACAACAAAATTATTGGAGGTTTTGAATGGTTGTATTAGCCAAAAAGAGATAAACAACATCCTAGGATCTTACTTTCCAAGATCCTAAAATTTATTAGGCCGGAAACAATGCGTTCTACAAGAGGTTAGGCTGTCGTTTAATGCATGTTTCTCTGGAAGATACGATCTGACTCCATTCTGCTAAGTCAGGCTATCTATCGGGGTGAAAAAAAAAGGATGTGATGTTCAGATGTAGACATTGAACAAGCCTAAGTGAATTACCTCGTCTCAGCCTTAATCCTAACCTTCCGGACACATTGGGTAATACTCGTGTGCGGGGAAAAAAAATTACAGGAACTGTTATTGGATTGGGATGGAGTGAGGACATGTTGCAAAGTCCTGCGGCTAACCTCACTCACGTAGAAAGACACCTTTGAATGTTCAGATGTACAGTATTTTGTTAAACGATTGAGTTGTTATAATCTCAAGGGAACTATAGGACTAGTTTGAAAGGAAGGACTGCAATAGTTCAGGGAGTTAGGTTATGGAACGAAGAGGAAACTGACATTAAAGAACCTAAATCAATACCTATATTTAAAAGGAAGATCAAGGATAAGTTGTTAAGGAAATATGTTTAACAAAGACACGAGTTTAAATAGTAATTCTTGTGATTAAGGGAGTTAATGAGTTATACATTTTTTTTTTTGTATCAATGGAAATTGTTTGTTTGAATTGTTTGTTAGAAAATAAGGGGCCGATATAATAAGATTTTTTCTTCATCTGCCACCTTTCATTTTATATTTTAATTTTCTTGTTATCTGTGTGTTAAATTGTTTTATTTTGTGTCTGTTATTATAAAATGAATGAATCAATAAATGAAATGAATGAAATGAAACTTTCCTCGGATTCAATATCACACCCGACCTGATCTCAATGGACCCATCTAAAGTTTCTGTTAGTTCTCGATTGGCCCACTCCACAAACCCACAAACAGCTTCAACGTTTCTTAGGTTTTGCCAAGTTTTACAGAAAGTTTATCAAAAATTACAGTTCAGTTGCCTCACCGTTGCATGCTCTCACATCAGTTAAAAATACCTTTGTCTGGAATGAACCTGCTAACCAAGTATTTCTGAAACTAAAATCCCTCTTTACCTTATCACCCATTCTTCGCTTCCCAGATACTGAGAGACAGTTTATCGTGGAGGTTGACACATCGAATGAAGGCATTGGAGCTGTTCTCAGTCAGCGTTTCCAGGACAACAAGGTACACCCTTGTGCATATTTTTCTAAATCTCTTTCTCCGGCAGAGCATAATCATGATGTGGGGAACCGTGAGCTACTAGCTGTCAAAATGGCCTTGGAAGAATGGTGCCAATGGTTGGAGGGGGCCAACCATCCCTTCATTGTCCTGACAGACCATAAGAACCTGGAGTACCTGAAAACAGCTAAACGTCTCAACCCTCGTCAAGCCAGGTGGGCTTTGTTTTTTGGTCGGTTCAATTTCTCCCTCTCTTACAGACCCGGGACAAAGAATGGTAAACCTGATGCCCTATCTCGAATCTTCGAGAAGGAGCACACCAGTGGTCCCAAGGAGTTCATCCTACCTGATCAGGTTCGTTGTAACATCACACAGGTTGAGAGGGAGGTCAGAGAGGCCCACCAGAACTTTCCACCCCCCACTGAATGTCCCAAGGACCGACTCTTCGTACCCCATCATCTTGTACCCAAGGTACTTTCACTCTGTCACTCATCTCGTCTCTACTGTCACCCAGGAGTGGGTAAAACTTTACGATTGGTCAAGTCACAGTTCTGGTGGGATTCCTTACAAATAAATGTTAGAGATTTCGTTTGGTCATGTATCGAGTGCTCCCTGGCCAAACTCTCTCACCAACGACCCGTGGGTCTCCTACGACCGACCGCTCCCCATCCCTTCAAGACCATGGTCACACATCGGCATGGATTTTGTCACTGGATTGCCTCAGTCTGGGGGTAAGTCTGTTATTTTAACTATTGTGGACAGATTTTCAAAAATGGTTCATCTAGTAGCCTTGGACAAGCTACCTTCTGCCAAAGAACTCAGCAAAATCATGACTCAGGAAGTTTTTAGACTCCATGGACTGCCTAAGGATATTGTCTCTGACTGAGGACCATAGTTTATATCCAAGTTTTGGTCAGAATTTTGTAAATCATTGAACATTAAACTGAGTCTGTCTTCAGGATTCCACCCCCAGACTGATGGCCAGGCTGAGCATGCCAATCAGGAGATGGAGACCCGTTTGAGAATCCTATGTGGCGACGACTGCACCAAGTAGGCCAATAACCTGCCTATTGTGGAGCACGTAATGAACTCCCTACCATCTTCTGCCACTGGGTTGTCCCCTTTCTACGTGGTATATGGATATCAACCTGCACTAAAACCATAGATATACGGAAGGATCTGATATCGAATATCTCCGTATCCTTCACATATACTTATACTTATATTTCTGGATATTCCCGGAAATGGACCGCAATGATCCTTAAAAGATCCCAAAATCCCAAAATCCGGATACTTATCAGAGTCAGAGAGAGAGAGAATTTATTGTCATTTGCACCGCATGTAGTACATGTGTTGAAAACGAGATTATGTACACAGGGTCCCAGTTACATCCAACAACAAATGCAAGAGAAAAACAATAATAACATCTAGGATTAACTAAGAGAGACATCAGCTAGTAATACACTAAGCCCTAATGTAGTAGAAAAACATCATTATAAACAGCAGCACGAACATGAGCAGATGGTCACAGATGAACGCAGCAACAAGAAACAGATCAGTATCAGCATGATGTGACATTTTGCAGTGTTTATTCTTATTATTTATTTATTCATGAGTCTGACAGCCTCAGGGTAGAAGCTGTTCCTCAGTCTAGTGGTTCTACATTTGATGCTCCTCAACCTCCGTCCCGAGGGGAGTGGTGCAAAGAGTGAGTGTGCTGGGTGAGTGAGGTCTTTCATGATGCAGGTGGCTCTTTTTCTGCATCTGGAGGTGTAAATGTCTGTGATGGTGGGGAGACTGACTCCCACAGACTTCTGTGCAGCCTTCACCACTCTTTGTAGAGCTTTCCTCTCTGCAACTGTGCAGCCTCCATGCCACACGTTGATGCTGGAGCACAGGACGCTCTCCACTGCACACCTGTAGAACGAGGTGAGGACTGAGCTTCTCAGACCGGCTCGTCTCAGCCGTCTGAGGAAGTAGAGTCTCTGATGACCTTTCTTGATCAGGCTGGTGGTGTTATTGCTCCAGCTGAGGTTATCATTCAAGTGTACACCCAGGTACTTGTAGCTGGAGACCACCTCCACCGCAGATCCACCTATATACAGTGGGGTGTGGGTGTGTTTGTTCCTTCTGAAGTCCACAATCATCTCCTTCGTCTTCTTCACATTCATGTGAAGGTTGTTCTCTTTGCACCAGCTCTCCAGATGTTCCACCTCCTGTCTGTAGCTGGATTCATCATTATCTGTGATGCATCCCACCACAGCTGTATCATCTGCAAACTTAACAATATGACAGCCTGGATGTGTGGCTGTACAATCATATGTGAGCAGAGTGAACAGAAGAGGGCTCAGCACACATCCTTGAGGAGAGCCAGTGCTGAGGGTGATGGTGGAGGAGGAGAAGTTGTGGATCTTCACGGACTGTGGTCTGTCTGTTAAGAAGTCTAAGACCCAGTTACAAATAGAGGGGCTTAGTCCAAGTGTGGATAGTTTGTCTATCAGAGTTTGGGGGATCATGGTGTTGAAGGCAGATGTGAAGTCCACAAAGAGCAGACGCACGTATGAGTCCTTCTGATCCAGGTGGGTGAGAGCAGTGTGGACCACAGAGGAGATGGCGTCCTCTGTTGATCGGTTCTCACGGTATGCATATTGATGAGGGTCCTCGTTGATGTTGACGGCTGTCTTGATGTGGGACATGACCAGTTTCTCAAAACATTTAGCGACTATCGGGGTGAGGGCCACCGGTCTATAGTCATTCAGACCAGTCACTGTGGAGCTTTTTGGGACTGGGATGATGGTGGCAGTCTTCAGGCAGGTGGGAACTGACTCCAGTGCAAGTGAGGTGGTGAAGATGTCAGCCAGCACCTCACAGAGCTGGTCCGCACATTCCTTCAGAACTTTCCCTGGGATGTTGTCTGGACCCGTAGCTTTATGAGGGTTGATCCTTCTGAGACTACCTCTCACTTCTGCTGCGGTCACTTTGAGGTGCTCCTCGTCTGGTGATGAGGTGAGTCTGGTGCTAGTTGGTCTGTTTGGATCATCAAAACGTGCATAAAACTTATTGAGGGCATCAGGCAGGGATGGGTCCCTGGGGCATTGTTTGCTTTTGCCCTTGTAGTCTGTTAAGCATTTGATGCCCTGCCACATGCTCCGTGGATCATGTGAGGTGAACTGTCCCTCGATCCTCTGTGCATACGCGGCTTTGGCCTTCTTTATGCCATCATCCAGTTCTCTCCTGCACTTTCTCAACTCCTCAGTGTCTTTAGACTTGAATGCAGTGTCCCTGGCTGCCAGCAGGGTGCGGACATCCTTATTTAGCCAGGGTTTTTGATTGGGGTAAAATTTAACACACTTTCTTATGGATACATTTTCAGCACATGTACTGATGTAACCCAGGACTGAGGAAGCATAAAGTTCCAGGTCAACTGAACTTCCATTCGTAGCTGCCTCTTTGAAGACAGACCAGTTTGTGTTTTCAAAGCAGTCTCTTAGCATGGGGGAACTATCTTGGCGCCACGATGTGATCACTCTTTGTTCCGGCATCGAACGTCTGAGTGGGGGGAGCTGTCTAGGGACCAATAACAGGGAGCGATGGTCGGAAGCCCCGAGCGGTGGGCGTGGCTTCGCCGTGTACGCCCCCTTCACATTCGTGTAGACCTGGTCTAATGTCTTATTTCCTCGTGTTGCTGTGAAAACGTGCTGATTGAAGGTTGGAAGGATGACACGTAAATCCACGTGATTGAAGTCCCCGGAAACAATGAAAAACCCCTCAGGATATTTACACTGCAGCGAGGTGAGTAAGTCATGAATTTCTCCCTGGGCGTCGTTGGCATTAGCATCGGGTGCTATGTAAACATTGCTTATTATTATCGCTGAATAGTCGCGGGGAAGATAATGTGGCCTACATCTTATTGTTAAAAGCTCCACAGCAGCTGAGCAGATCCTGCTGATAACGGCACAGTTCGTGCACCAGTCTTTGTTAACGTAAATGCAGACGCCTCCGCCTCGCGTTTTCCCCGTAGTCTCGATGCACCGGTCCGTTCTGAAAAATAGTTTATTATCCAACTCATAAACAGAGTCAGGAGTGTCCTCATTAATCCATGTTTCCGTGAGACAAAGCACCGAACATCTCCTCATCTCCTCCGACGTTGTTACTCTCAGACGAAGCAGATCCATCTTGTTGTCGAGCGAACGCACGTTGGACAGAAAGAGAGCCGGCATCGGGGGTCTCCCGGTTTTAGCGTCTGCCCGTAGTCTCGTCATTATTCCTGCTCGACAGCCACGCTTTTTCCCTCGAGAGCACCGCTTCCTTTTCTTTCCTCCGCGCATCTGCTTCCAGAAAGATGATCTAAGCAGATCCAATCTTCCGAGCTCTGATTTGAGTTCGTTGCTGATTTCAGCTGTGCCTTGTGGTAAATCCGCTCCAATTCTCAACAGCTCAGTTCGGCTATAATTCACCCGCAAAAAACGCGCAGAGTCAGGTACAAAAACACTATTAAAACTACTAAAAACTGGGGATGTTCTGGGAGCCCATGAAGCTGCGGCTGGTCTGAGCGCGGCCATCTTGCCATCCATGCTATCTTTGGCAGACCCTTGACGAATAACAGCCACATTTATTTTGGATCTGCCGAAGATAATTATCCAGATTTGGGGATTTTTTAAGGATCATTGAGGGCCATTTCCGGGAATATCCGAACACAGATCCTTCCGTATATCTATGGTTTTAGTGCAGCTCCTGTATTCACCTCTGAGGACAAATAAGTCACTGTTCCTTCTGCACACCTGGCAGCCATGCGCTATCGCCAAGCCTGGGTTAAGGCCTGGTCCCAGCTGCTCAAGGCCTCCTCCTTATGCATGAAGTCTGCCAATAGGTGGAGGATCCCTGCTCCCAGCTATAAAGAGGGTCAGGAAGTATGGCTGTCGACTAAAGACCTCCCCCTTCAGACTGACTGCAAGAAACTTGCCCCTCGTTTTGAAGCTCCCCAACTCCATGAGGATCCACCCTATCTTTCATGTGTCCCAGGTCAAGCCTGTCCTATGGTCCAAGAG
>JBBPBX010010388.1:44026-58008 GCA_038048925.1 Garcialebias charrua
CCCTCCACCCGCCCGACTTATCGATGGCGGCCCCGCAAACACGATTCGTCGCATCATGCGCTCTCACCGTTGGGGCAGCGGCTTACAGTACCTTATCGATTGGGACGGGTATGGTCCTGAGGAATGCTCCTCCTGGGTCCCCGCTCGTCACGTCCTGGATAAGGACCTAATTGCCAAGTTTCACAAAGACCACCCATCTCAGCCTGGAGGTGCGTCAGGAGCCGTCCCTTAGAGAAGGGGTACTGTCATGATCCATGTTCATCTTGTTTTAGTTCAATATTTATTTTCATATCCAAGTATTTACTTATCAGTCTTCTTCCTGCCTTCATGTGCTGCAGCTAATTAACTTAGATTTCATCCACTCGTTGCAGCCAGTATATAAGTCCCAGCTTCACTCTCGGTCTCTGCCAGATTTATGAAAAGTTATCCTGAGTAGTTATAAAGCATTCATTTACAAGAGAAGATCAAGGCAGCAGTCTCTACTGTTGTTCTCCTTCTTCCACCGAATGAATTGTTTTGTTCTGACTTACTTATTTATCACTTGATTTATCGCGCGATCTCGCAATTCCCGCGCATGCGTCTCGGAGCAGCGCATCCAGGCGGACCTGAGCGGAGCGGAGGTAGTGGAAACTGGACAGTGAGATGCTCAGCTGCGACCTGCGGAGCGGGGCGGAGCCGGAACGCATGTAGTGTAAATTTGGCGTAAGAAGCTGCAGAAGCCATCCTACAGGCGCTGGGACATTGGCCTGCTCACGAGCCTTGGACCTTATCGTCTGCCTGCCCTGCTGGAATCTATCTGCAAAGTCTTCAAGCCTCTTGGAACTCCACAGCTGCTGGGCCTTCCACCACTCGCCATTTCTCTCATGCATCTTGGTTTACTCATCAGACTGTTTCCTTCTGTGCCTCGCTCCTCAACATTCTCAGTAAGACAGATCCCTCTTCTGAATATCCTCATCTCCTACTGGCCACTAACCCCCTCGTCCATTCCCCAGGTTGTTGCTGAATTCAAGATTCTATATTTCACTCCTGTAAATAAACAACATTAAACTTTTAATTGTGTCCTGGTTATCTGTTCAGTTCCTAATCTTTCATCTGGGGTACATCATTATTATCCCAACAGTATGTACATAAAAAAATATATATTAAAAAAACTGTCAAGAGTAAATAACTGTGATAAACAAACTGACGTGTACACCCTTGTGCTAACCTGAAAATACATTTAAAAAAGATTAAAAAGATAAAAAGAATAACAGAGTAAATAACACTGTGATTAACAATCTGAAATGTGTACAACCTTGTGCAAACCTGAAAATACTTTTGAAAAAGATAAAAAGAATAAAAAAGATAAAAAGAATAAAACACATTCAGAGTAAATAACACTGCAATTAACAATCTGACATGTGTACAACCTTGTGCAAACCTGAAAATACTTTTAAAAAAGATAAAAAGAATAAAAAAGATAAAAAGAATAAAAAAGATAAAAAGAATAAAAAAGATAAAAAGAATAAAACACAGTCAGAGTAAATAACACTGTGATTAACAATCTGACATGTGTACAACCTTGTGCAAACCTGAAAATACTTTTAAAAAAGATAAAAAGAATAAAAAAGATAAAAAGAATAAAAAAGATAAAAAGAATAAAAAAGATAAAAAGAATAAAACACAGTCAGAGTAAATAACACTGTGATTAACAATCTGACATGTGTACAACCTTGTGCAAACCTGAAAATACTTAAAAAAAATATAAAAAGGATAAAAAGAATAAAAAATATAAAAATAATAAAACACAGTCAGAGTAAATAACACTGTGACCAACAATCTGACATGTGTGCAACCTTGTGCAAAACTTGAACATGTACCGGTACTTAACTGTGCCAGACTGGCTTCGATGTACAAAACAGTACTCTAGTTGTCACTAAAAAGGGCCTGACTGAATGAAAATTGGTCAGTGGCTTCAGCAGGTGGGTGGAACACAGCTTCAGTGTTCATGGTGTTTGCTGGTCCTGTGTTTTGAGGTGGTGTTCTGTCAGAAGAAGAGTTGTTTGGGTATGGGTAATTTGCTGAGTTTTGGTGGACAGAATGGTGGGCCATTGTGTGCGGATACATCGGACCTCTTGGCTCATATGGCATGTAGTGTGGTGGTTGTGCAGGCGTCTGAATGACCTGTCTCAGAAGAGAAAACCCATCAACAATCGATGTGGTAAGTCTTTCCAGTGTATTGGACATTTTTGCATAGTTTTCGGATGCTTTTTGTTCTGATGTCTCGATGATTTCCACCAGTCTCCTCTTCAAACGCTGGTCTTCCTCAAGAGCATTCAGCCACTGGGTCTCAGCAGGCAGCTTTCTCGTCAGACGGTCGTGTCTGGGTCCTTTTAGTTTTGCCTTCAAAAGAGAAACGAAAAACATCACAATTAAACATACAAATGTAAACATGGCTCATGTTGATGTTCTACTTTTCATGTCACCTGGCTCATGTTGATGTTCTACTTTTCATGTCACTTCTACATAACAATATGTAATTACAGCATATACAATGTTTGCTATATGTCTTAAAGTGTATTTTGTACCCACCACCACAACAAACAAATGAATATGTAGGCCTAACATAATATGAAATGATGTTACGGCTGGCTCAGGCCGAACACATTAAAGGGACACAAGACACAAGAAGGCAGAAGGTAAATTAAAAAGCTTTATTGCAAAACTGCCCGACAGGGTAAGATGGACCCCTGCACTCCTCCCTCCAAGTACGGAGTGCACCGTCTTCTGGCACAGGGTCAAGGAAAAAGCAAAAACAGACAAAAGTTCAAACGAATGGTGGACAGAGTGAGTCAGCCAAAAATAATATAACGTCACCAGCGCAGGGCCAACCCATAAAAACAGGGCCGTCGAAGCCTGTCTGGCGACGGACTACCTAACCAAAAGGGGACTCTAGGAGTAAAAGAAAAACGATATAACTGGACTACCGATCTCACTCTGTCATTAGGCAAAAAAAAAAGACTCCAAACAGCTGGTCACCTCTGGACCAGCCACACAACCTCCTGGTTAAACAAAGCTAACCAAACCACACAGGTCAGCCTCCCTCTTCTGAGCAGGATCCAAATGTCAGTAATGCAGCCTACAGCCACCAAGTGCACCAAGCACAACAAAGCAAAAATGAGCAACTATTCCCAAGTGCGTCAAGCACAGTCAAAATTCACAAACACAAATGAACAGACACTTTCTAAGTGCATCTAGCACAGTCAGGACCAAACATGAGCAATCAGCTACTCACCAACAATCTTCTAAACAGAAGATCAACCTTCCTGACAGGGGCGGGCGGAGAACACCCCAAAGTACCATACAGTACCCAAACAGCTCAGCACAAAGCAACCAAACTCTGAGCTCACAACACTCCGCATCCAAGTACAGTCAACTTGAAGTTTATATAGGCGTGTCACTCAGGTCCTCCTGGCTGAACACACAAGCCTGATCATAATCAGACTAATTAACCAAGAAAACAAGACTGCAGTCAACATATACAAAAACCTGTAGGTGTCAGCATGGGCAGCTTCCTCAGGATACATAACACCTCCACCACCAGTGTTTTGTATGGGGGAAAATGTAGTCTTGTGGGGACACCTGCTACACAACACTATACAAAAAGACAAGTTGGGGCAGGGCCTTCAAAAACGAGAGAGGGCATCGGCTATAACGTTGTCCTTACCTCTAATGTGTAATATGGAAAGGTTAAAAGGCTGCAGTTGCAAAGACCAGCTCATTAAGCGTCGATTTTTATTACACATTCGATGCAAAAAGGTAAGGGGGTTGTGGTCAGTGTATACAATAATGGGATCACCAGATCCTCCAAGGTACACTTCAAAATGCTCTAGTACCAAGATCAAAGCCAAGGCTTCCTTTTCTATAGTCAAGTACCCTTTTTGGTGTTTGTTCAACTTCCGGGAATAGTAGGAAACTAGGTGTTCCACTCCGTCTGTTCCTTCCTGAATGAGAACAGCTCCTATTCCGGAGTCACAAGCATCTACAGCCAGTTTAAAAGGGACATTGAATTTTGGTGCAGCTAGCACAGGAGCCTTAGTCAACAACGTTTTTGTTTGTTCAAACGCTTCTTGGCATCTCTCAGACCAGATAAAAGGCGTTTTCGGGCTGATGAGGTCCGTTAGAGGAGCAACTACAGCGGAGAAGTTCTTACAGAACCCTCTGTAGTACCCCACCATGGCTAGATAACGCCTCAGCTCTGTACGGGTGGAAGGAATCGGGACAGACAATATTGCTTCCACTTTTGCCTCAACTGAACGTACCTGACCACTTCCAACACGTTTACCTAAATAGGTCACAGTTCCGTGCCCAAACTGACATTTAGCCAGGTTAACCGTCAAATTAGCTTCTTTCAGACGTGTAAAAACAGTTTGTAGGTGTTTTAAGTGATCTTCCCAAGTATCTGAGAACACCACCACATCATCTAGATATGCTTCACAAAAGGGTAACTCGGACAGGACTATGTTCATTAGGCTTTGGAAGGTAGCAGGAGCATTACGCATGCCAAAAGCCATGACTGTGTACTCAAGAAAACTATCAGGGGTAACAAAAGCAGAGACCTCCTGACCTCATTCAGTCAATGGCACCTGCCAATAACCTTTTAATAGGTCCAGAGTCGTTACAAAGCGTGCAGCGCCCACATGGTCAACACAATCCTCGATTCTAGGGAGAGGATAACAATCTGGTTTGGTTATAGCATTTACTTTTCTAAAATCAGTGCAGAATCGATCATCACCTCCGTGTTTCACTATCAACAGGTAAGGTGAACTCCATGCACTAGTGCTAGGTATGGCCAAGCCATTGTTCAGCATGTACTGCACCTGTTTATTCATACGTAAGCGTTTGTCCGGATTCATTCTATAAGGGTGTTGTTTAATGGGTTTCGTTTCACCCACATCGATATCGTGTTTTAGGATATTGGTTCTGGAAGGGACATCAGAGAATAAACAGGCATTAGAGAATATCAACTGTCTTAGTTCATCCCTTTTATTGTCATTAAGATGGGAGAACAACAACTGTAGGTTCTGGAGATAATGTGAATTTAAGAGCTTGCCTTCAAGAATGGCAGAAGGGGAACTGTCCACCCCCTGTTCAGCACTGGAGAGCTCCTTTTGGGGCTCTTCATCTTTGGCTACTCTGGGGACATCACAGAGGGGAACAGCTAACACACTAACCCTCTCAATGTATGGTTTCAACATGTTAATGTGACAAAGACGAGAAGTACGCCTCCTATCTGGAGTAGAAACCAAGTAGTCACGTTCATTTAGCTTTTTCTCAATGACATAAGGTCCACTATAACGGGCCTGTAAACTACTACCAGGAATAGGAAGTAGAACCAACACTTTGTCACCCGGTTGAAACACTCGTGCTACAGCTTTTCGGTCGAACAGGGATTTCATTTTAGCCTGTGCCGCCTGTAGGTTGTCTTTAGCTATTTCACAAGCACGTACTAATTTAAAACGGAAGTCACTTACATAGTCTAACAAATTCTTGTCAGACTTCTCACATACCCACTTTTCTTTTAACAGCCTTAAGGGACCACGAACTTCGTGTGCAAAAACCAATTCAGCTGGACTAAAACCCAAACTCTCTTGAACTACTTCTCGTATAGCAAACATCTGGAGATGCACTCCCTCATCCCAATCTTTATTGAATTCTAGACAGTATGTGCGCAGCATAGTTTTTAATGTTTGATGGAATCGTTCAAGGGCACCCTGGCTTTCTGGATGGTACGCAGCCGAACAGGTATGCTGGATGTTTAACTGTTTCATGACCTGTGAAAACACTCTCGACATAAAATTGCTGCCTTGGTCGGTCTGCACCACCCGTGGTAACCCAAACAATGAGAAAAACCTGGTTAACACCTTTACCACCACTGGGGTTGTTATTTTTCTTACAGGAAAAACTTCTGGGAAACGAGTGGAGGCACACATCACAGTAACTAAGTACTTGTTTCCAGCCTTTGTTCTGGGGAGTGGTCCTACACAGTCCACTAAGACTCTCTCAAAAGGCTCAGCAATAGCCGGGATAGGAAAAAGAGGAGCAGGTGGGACAGTCTGGTTCGGTTTTCCAGCTATCTGACAAAAATGGCATGAGTTGCAATGAAGTACGACATCTTTTTTTAAACCTGGCCAAAAAAAATGACGTAACACACGGTCATATGTTTTTCTAATACCCAGGTGACCAGCTAAGGGACTGTCGTGCGCCAAACGTAAAACCTCTGGACGATACAGAGTAGGGAGAACAATCTGTTCTACACTACGCCACTCTTCATTAGGGGAGGCTGTCAATGGAGTCCATTTACGCATCAAAATGCCATCACTAAAGTAGTAACCATTACTCAGTATGTCAGAACTGTCAGTTTCTGTGTCACAAAAACATGATGTTAAACTAACATCGCTCTTCTGAAGATTAATCAACCGTTCCCTGGACCATGAGAGTCTTACCCCCTCTAAAGTGTTCTCCTCTGAGCTCACTGGGCTCTGGTCAGTCTCAGAACTGAAAAAACTGTCACTCAGCTCAACTTCTTCGGCTTTCTCCTCCTCCTGTTGGCGTTTAAGAGCTGCACGAGTAACTGCACATGAGGTGAAAACATTAGGAAATGTGCGAGCTAAGTTATCTAATTGAGGGGAAATCACTGGGACAGGAGTCACCTCTGGAGTGACTAAAACGCGGCCTCCAGCCAAGTCGTTACCCATAATCATGGAGATGCCTTCTATAGGAAAGTTTGGACGCAGTCCTACCACAGCGTCTCCTGAACACAACTCTGACTGAACCACTATCCTACATAAAGGAACATTAACTTCCTGCATGTTAAAACCACAAATGGGGACTCCAGCTTCCATCTTAATAACTTCATCTCCAGGTAAAATATTGTCCAAAATGAATGACTGTGAAGCGGCTGTGTCTCTAAGTATTTTAACAGGTATCATTTTTACTGATGGAATGTAGAGATAAACCCTTCCATTATAAAAGGTTTGAATCCATCACGTTCACAGGTTCCTGTCACAGAGGGAAACATCTTATCTAACCTTTTAACTGCAGCTACAGGCTTTGGTTCTTTTTTGTGTAATTTAGGACAGGTTCTAGTTATATGCCCTTCCTGTTTGCAATAGTAACATCTCACTGGTTCTTTCACATCACTTTCACGTCGTTCTGCAGTTACATCTCAGTCTCTGTGAGGAACAACAGGCCCTCTGAATTTACCATTACCATTGGATCTGTATCTAAAAGTTTGAGAGGACTCAAAACTGGTCTTAACATGACTAGAGCTTCGAGTTTTATCAAAGCTTGAACGTTCAAAGTGTGTTTTATGCGTCAGCATATACTCATCCACTAAGATTGCAGCTTTAGAAACGTCAGACACTTTATTTTCATTTAAATACGTGGTTACTCTCTCTGGTAAGTTTAATTTGAAATCTTCCAACAACATTAGCTGCTTCAGCTGGTTAAAATCAGTCATTGCACTCGCAGTACACCAGTGATGGACTGAGAGAAACGCAATTTCGGTCCTGTGTATGTCCTGTACAGTACATATTGCAGATCTGACAATAAAGTTGACTTTGACTTTGACTTTGACTTTTGATCAAAAAGTAGCTCCTTTTCCCTGACATAATCAGCATAAGACTGATTATCTACTTTCTTCCATTTTCTGAATTTCTGCCGGTAAGCTTCCGGAACTAGTTCATATGCACGTAGTATAGCTTCTTTTACGTTAGCATAGTCACCACTATCAATTGCAGAAAGAGATGCATAGGCATCCTGTGCTTTTCCTTTTAACACACTCTGTAACAAAATGGGCCAAACAGTTTCTGGCCACTTCAAGGTACTTGCGGCTCTTTCAAACATGATAAAATACTTATCTACGTCTTTTTCATTGAACGGAGGTACTAAGGAAACATGTCTACTCACGTCAAATTCTCGAACAGGAAACGGAGCAGATCCACGTTCCAGCTCTTTCAGACGTATTTCCGCTTCTAACTCTATTTTCCGTTGTTCAACCTCAATCTCCATTCTCCGTTGTTCTAACATAATTTTCTGTAACGTTATTTCCTTCTCATGTTCCCGTTTCTGTTGCTCAAGTACTAAGTCTCGTTCAATCTCTTTTAAACGTATTGTTCCTGAAAATGGTACGGAGAGCGATCTGGGTCTTTCGGTGACGTCACGGCAGAAAAAACACTGCGTTGCATTAACTCGGCAGTTAACTCGTTTTCCACAGTTTCTCTTTTTGAACGTTTATCTAACGTCACTTCATAATAATCCGCTATGCACAAAAGTTGCTCTTTAGTACAGCTAGCCAAAACCTCTACTGTAGGTCGTTCCACAAAACTGTGTAAATCGAAATCCTCCATGGTAAACACAGGAAAAGAACTGTGTAAATACTAACGTCCCAGCAGTACGTGAACGTACCACCCACACACACAGCACTGGACCCGCCTACGAGTCAAACCAACAGCAGGTTTATTAATTAACCCAACAAGGATCACAACAACCCAACACGGACTCAAAAATCCAGACAACGTCTCAATAATCCAGACAAGGACTCAAAAAGGATTCAAAAATCCAGACAAGGACTCAAAAAGGATTCAATATCCCGGACGAGGCGCCCAAAATATGTTACGGCTGGCTCAGGCCGAACACATTAAAGGGACACAAGACACAAGAAGGCAGAAGGTAAATTAAAAAGCTTTATTGCAAAACTGCCCGACAGGGTAAGATGGACCCCTGCACTCCTCCCTCCAGGTGCGGAGTGCACCGTCTTCTGGCACAGGGTCAAGGAAAAAGCAAAAACAGACAAAAGTTCAAACGAATGGTGGACAGAGTGAGTCAGCCAAAAATAATATAACGTCACCAGCGCAGGGCCAACCCATAAAAACAGGGCCGTCGAAGCCTGTCTGGCGACGGACTACCTAACCAAAAGGGGACTCTAGGAGTAAAAGAAAAACGATATAACTGGACTACCGATCTCACTCTGTCATTAGGCAAAAAAAAAAGACTCCAAACAGCTGGTCACCTCTGGACCAGCCACACAACCTCCTGGTTAAACAAAGCTAACCAAACCACACAGGTCAGCCTCCCTCTTCTGAGCAGGATCCAAATGTCAGTAATGCAGCCTACAGCCACCAAGTGCACCAAGCACAACAAAGCAAAAATGAGCAACTATTCCCAAGTGCATCAAGCACAGTCAAAATTCACAAACACAAATGAACAGACACTTTCTAAGTGCATCTAGCACAGTCAGGACCAAACATGAGCAATCAGCTACTCACCAACAATCTTCTAAACAGAAGATCAACCTTCCTGACAGGGGCGGGCGGAGAACACCCCATAGTACCATACAGTACCCAAACAGCTCAGCACAAAGCAACCAAACTCTGAGCTCACAACACTCCGCATCCAAGTACAGTCAACTTGAAGTTTATATAGGCGTGTCACTCAGGTCCTCCTGGCTGAACACACAAGCCTGATCATAATCAGACTAACTAACCAACAAAACAAGACTGCAGTCAACATATACAAAAACCTGTAGGTGTCAGCATGGGCAGCTTCCTCAGGATACATAACAAATGAGTAAGAGCATGATGGTGTAATTTCTTTTTTGCAATAATAAAAAAAAATCAGCAACCCGTACACAGTAAAATATAAAAAACATCACATGCCAACCTCCACTACACACCTCAATTCTTGCATCATTTTAACATGCATATTGCCTTAACAGTATTTTTAATAGCAAGACTATTTAACAAACCTGTTCTGTGAATTATAGTACATCCAACAGATGAAAATTTACAGCTAAGGTACCTTTATTTATGAGGAATGGACATAAAAATATACGTACATCAAGCAGGTCTCTCCTCTCCTTTGAAGTAGGACCCACACTGCTTTCATTATCAGACCCTGTGTCTGCTACATCCATGGTCGTGGAGGAAGAAGATGGGAACGGTGAGGGTAGGGTCAGAGAATGATCCAGGTCACTTGTTTCAATACCAGAGGATATGGTAGTACTAGCTGGAGAGCCACCCCAGATTTGTTCGCAAAGTTCGAAGTACAGAAAAACCACTCGACCGTGTCCACTCCTGCGTCCTGTATCAATGGCCTGGCGGTATTTACCTCGGACTGCTTTCAGTTTTTTTGTTAAATTCCCCCACGTGATTTCGGCTTGTGAATGGGGAAACTCATCGGACTCTGTTGGGTAATGCTCTAAAAATGCGCTAAAATGTCAACGTACTTGCTCTGACAAGATTCCCAGTCAACATTTTCCTGCATTTTATTTACTTTGTACTCCAACACTGTATTTAAGAGTAATTCAACCTCACGGTCTGTCCACACAAACGAACCTTCAGGCGCCATTATTCACTACTAACAGGAAGTTGACGTAACGGTTGTTGTTGCTACGTTGCTTTGAAGGGTTGCGACTGCACTACACTGCCACCTATGGGTTGGGCATATTCATTACAACGCTCTGTGGTGAAAATCAACGGGTACACGTAGACGAACATTTTAAATATCCGAACATGTATGTACGGAGATAATTTTTTGGCGCAGATATTCATTTTTCAAACACCAGGCTACGTGTGTACAGGGCCTCAGTGTGTTGGCAATTCAGTGAAACTCAAACCCTCAATCATTACATTCCTGGTCTATCAACACAAAAGGAAGACGTGGACAGCAAATCTGGACGTGGTCAGGCTGCCTGCCTTACATGATGGCTTGGTTCATGTCTCGAAAACCCAGACTTTTGGCTGGATGGATTAGATCTCTGAATTTTTTTCAGGCACGTTGTGTTTATCTGACATTTCGCTCCCTGACTGCCTTGACAGGCCATCTTATCTCAACACACCTGAGAAGTTTTGTAAACCTGACGCTCTCACTCTTCCAAACCTTCTACTGAAGAATTCCCCGGACTTTTCAGAGGAGCCCAGCTGAATAAACATTCTGTCAGCATTTCAGGACTCTCGCCTCTGGCTGACCTTGGCAGCCCCCCCCCCCCATGAGTGTGCACAGATCTATGAGCTGGCTGCTCAAACCGCCTTTGAGTCCCCCCTGTCCTCTGCGTTATGTCGGCGTCATTATGTGCTTGTGTGCAATACTTTTTTCATTACCACATTTTTAACCTTCAAACAGAGGTCAAAAATGTGTTAGGAATGTGCCATTTTTCACCACTTTTATTGTCTGTCCAACAGATCTCACTTGTAAATGAGTCTTCGAGGCTCAATGTGACTTATCTGTTTGAATAAAGATTGGGAAAAAAAAGCTCAGCGGGAGATGTTTATGTTATCAAGGGGGGTCAGCGAAAAACCTCCACTCTGGAAAGTGGATTCAGAAACCTTCGGATTCAAAGAGGGGGGCCAGTGGTGTCGTGTAAACAATCGGCAGAACTTCAGAGAGAAAGGTGCAGTTTCACTCAAAATACTTGCTTTGTAAACGGCCCCTGAAAGAAAATGTCAGAGGCAGGGAGAGTATGGAGTTTAAGAGGGATATTATGAACTGAAGGGCATAAAGATAAAATATGTGACATTAGAAAAGTGTTGTTTATATATTTACATAACATAAATATTAAAAAATATAATCTAGGGAGCAGGTTAAAGTTTCAACAGCCGTCAGTGAGGTTCGAACCCAGACCCCGTGTGTGAAAGGCATGTGTTTAAACACCTGATCTACATCATGACTTTGGATACTGCTGGTGACAGTCTGTTAAATGTCTCAGGCGTGAAGCATACAGGCACACAGATTAAACTGACCAGATTGGGGCCCTGATCCTGGCCAAAACTGCACAGAACGGCCCACCAGAACCGGGCCGAACTTCCAGAGGATTCCTGCGGGGTTTGGAGCTCCCATCCTGGGTTCAGCACCTTGGAGAGCCCCGTTAAACACAGAGGGCGGCTTCTGGTTCTATTGTTTTATTGTTTAAGCTCCCATCCTGGGTTAAACTGCACAGAACGACTGATCAGAACCGGGCCAGTCCTCCAGAGGATTCCTACGGGGTTTGTAGCTCTCATCCTGGGTTAAAGTTCAGGAAAAAACCCTCCCCGCCTGGATCCATGGACCCAGCGCACCAGGCGAACATGTGCACCCGGCAAACCGGGAGGGATGGTACCAAGGCTAGGTGCCCCTCTCCTTGGTACGGCTTCACCAAGGTCCCCCGGGGAACCTGGAGGAACCGTACACAGCTCCGGTGCTTCCCTGCTGGGTACAGCTTCACCCAAGTTCCCCGGGGAGCCAGGAGGAACCATACCCAGGCTGGGTGCTCCCCTGCTGGGTACGGCTCCACCCAAGTTCCTCAGGGAACCTAGAAGAACCGTACACAGGCTGGGTGCTCCCCTGCTGGGTACGGTTCCACCCAAGTTCCCCTGGGAACGTTGCTGGAGCTCCTGAGTTTGCAGGTGATTTATAAGATTTGGCAAATGTGCACCCTGGCGAACGGGTGCGGGATAGGCACAAGAGCATTCGAGATAGCAACTGGGCGGATTAGCTGGAGCTCCCGCGGTTGCTACAATAAGGCCAGAGTGGTGCTTTGCTACGAGGGCTTCAATGCTGCTTGCAGCTTTAATTTTGTTCTGTTTTTTGAATGTCCAGAGGACTAGACTTAACTTGTTTAGATATGTACTGTACAGTACTACGAAATTTTATATGGGTATTCACCACCAGTGATGATGCTACTACAACTTGAAGGATGAGTTCAGCTTCAGGATTATTTGCAACTTTCCAGATAGTTCTGTGAGTTTAATAGATGTATCACTTCTGATTTTGGATTGCAAAACTATTTTTACAACATTGGTTTCTCTGCTAGTGTTCGCTCCCTCCATTGCTTTTCTTTGAATTTCAGCAGAAAGCAGCAGCTGGATGCACTGTTAGCTATGTAGTTCTTTTAACTTTCATTAGAGTATAGGCTTATTAAAAGAAAACTACAAAATGGTGGTGCCTGTCCCGAAGTAGTTTGTCCGATTGGTTAGTTCCCATTCCCGTCCACTTCTGTTAACTTTTTATCCCGTACTATCCAAATCATGTAATATTAAAGGTGACAATCGTGTACAATCTTACGTTGAAAACCCGCAAAAAGTGACTCTGTGGAAGTCTCAAGGGACTACCTTTGTTGCCACTCTCAGTCTAACACTCTTAATTTTACTCTTCTCATATTGTATCCTGGTATGTATTGTCCTTGTAGCCTTCAACCCATGGTGAGTAAACAACTGAAACAAATTCTGAATTTAAAAAGCAAGATCTATTTCAGTCTCAGAAGCAGAAAAAAAAGCAGGTCAACAAAGAGGTCAAGTGAGACATAATGGAAAAGTAAAAAAAAAGTAGAACAGGCCTTTACAACCAGTAGAAAAGGCCTTTACAACCAGCAATCACCACTTAGCTTGGCAGGGACTCAGTTGTTATGGTTTCAGGAGACTTTCGGAACCTATGTAGTGGACAGAAACTCAGGTGAACTAAAAAACAAAACGCACTAAATTTATCAACCAAAATAAAAGGCTGTCATGACATTAGAACTACTTACAAATATAAATGCCAGGAAACTCTGCAACATATGAGGGAAAACATACTGGCTGTGAGAAGCATAATACATAACTGAGGGACAAACCAAAGAACGCCAAATATATAGGGGCACTAATGAAGATAATAAACACCTGGAGACATCAGTCCAGAAGACATAGCCCCTGGACACTCAGAAGACCAGGGATACAGAGGTGCAGAGACTGGCTTAGAAGTGCTGCAGGCAAGCCCGGATTTCCGCAGGGGCTTCCCTGGGCTTCAGCCCGGGGCCCCGGCACTTTTGGGGGCCCCGCCCCCGAAGGACGGTTTTTATTTTTATTTGTGAACGGATAGTGTCTGAACTCAGTCTGCTACTGTTGGAGTTCAGTCAGAACTCTACGTGCCTGCTACGTGCTTGAGAGCTGTGTCTGGAGAGGAGCAGAGGGAGGAGAGAAGCCCGCAGCAGC
>JBBPBX010010389.1:15847-29644 GCA_038048925.1 Garcialebias charrua
AAAACGTCCAGTTGCCGGCTCACGTCAACGCGCCCGCCAGTTCGCAAACGAACCGCCTGTACGACGCCGACCCGTTTAGACTGGGCGCGTCTCTCGAGGATTTTATTAAAACCAGAGAAAACGCGAGTGTGCGCGCAACGAAAACTCCCTACGCGAGACGAGAAGACGACGATCCTCGACCTTATAAAAGACAAACGCAAAGCGATCGGTTACACACGCGAATCACGTTCCAAGAACCGTAAAAACCGACGACGTCGACGAAAGGCAGCGCGCGTTCCGTATCCGTGCAGCTATGGACTCCGTCGACGACCGACTCACGAGAGCTATGTTGGCGATGTCGACGTACGGCCAGACCGAATGGGTGCGAAAGATGATCGGGTTGCACGTCTCACGAGGCTCCGATATGAAAATAGCGCTGCTGAGCGGAGACGCCGGTTGCGGTAAATCGTTCGCCTTGTCCAGGCTGATGGAAGAACTCAAAGAGATGGAAGTGAGCGTAATCGCGTGCGCTACGACGAACAAAGCGGCGTCGGTTTTAAGAGAGTCTTGCTTTTCGGCACATACCGTGTTGCACGTCTCACGAGGCTCCGATATGAAAATAGCGCTGCTGAGCGGAGACGCCGGTTGCGGTAAATCGTTCGCCTTGTCCAGGCTGATGGAAGAACTCAAAGAGATGGAAGTGAGCGTAATCGCGTGCGCTACGACGAACAAAGCGGCGTCGGTTTTAAGAGAGTCTTGCTTTTCGGCACATACCGTGTTGACCTCGCACAAAGCGATGGGGTTCAAGAAGGAACTCCTCGACGACGCTCTCGATCTCGACGCCTTCGTGTCCGCCTATCGGAACGCGTACGCTTTACCGCTGGCGCGCTACAAAGCGTTGTGCGAACGTCGGGACGTTTGCCAAAGGGAGCCGTTAAATCTACGCCATTCGTGCGCTACGCTACGTCCTGCGGCGTGCGCGGTGTGCAGTAAGCTGTTTTTGAAATTACGCTCTCGACAGTGTCGCGACAGGGAGCCCTTCGGCGAAACGCCCCCGTTCCTCGGCGTCAACGTCGTGATCGTGGACGAGTACGGACTGTTGACGTTCGCTCACGTAGAACGTATGCTGGCGTGCATGCGTTCGTTTTACGGACCTCGCGAAGGTCCTCTGATAATATTCGCGGGAAGCGTGTCTCAACTACAGCCCGTCGGTTCGCAGCCCCGTTTGTGGGAGAGCGAGCTCTTCGAACGCCTGCTCGACTCTTCGACGCCTTTGGTAGTCAACAGACGACAGTTGGGCGATCCCGGATACGCCGAAGCCGTCACGTATCTCCAATACAACACGGTGACGGAAGAGACGAAGTCGATATTCGCCTCGCAAGTCCGAGTCGCCGAGAGCGACATGATGAACCCTGCGTACGAGCCAGACAAATTGAGAATATTCCACCAAGACAAGCAGCAGAGGGAGTACACCAACGCGTACCTGAGACGAGTCGAGGGCAGAAGAATCGAAGAGAAGTTCCTGAGCGTCGAGAAAACCCGAAACGCCAACAACGGAATCCGAGGCTGGTACGACGTGTTGAAGCGGGCCGCGCAAGCTCACCCTAAACTGTTCGCCGTGCCGCCGTACCGAGAGGGTAGACGTTCCGAGGCACGCGACTACATGACGATCGATAGACTTTGGGTCGGTTGCAAAGTTCGACTGGTGTGGGGCATGGACGTGAACGGTATACGACCCGTCGCGGATTCGGGCGCTGCGCCTTTCGCAGCGTCGCGCAATAAAGTCCCTAGGTTGTACTACGGCTCGTCCGTAGGTCGTTCCACGAACGATACGGAAGGAACGGTGGAGTCCGTACGCAAGACCAAACTGTACAACGAGTTCGTCGTGCGCGGCTCGCAAAGCGGTACGGTGTACAAAGTCGGACCTTCGAAATGGTTCTGCGAGAATTGGACGGTGTCCACACATCCGCTGGCCTGTCTGTTAGCTATGAACACGTACGATTGTCAAGGATCCACCGTACGAGGATCTGTACTTTACCATCCGCCCAGACACTTTCGTCTGTCGCCCATAAAGCCGTCCGTGTACGTGGCTTTGACCAGAGTGACGACGAGAGACAACCTGGATCTCACTAACAGCAATTTCGCCAACGTGCCCGGTCGCGTACAGATATACGACGAAAAACTCGTCGCGTACAGACAACGCGTGGAGTTAGGGTACCTCGAACGATAGCTCGCTCGCCTCCCCGCGCGCGCGCGCGTTATGGCCGCCGCGTGGGACGAGTTAACGCTCGAAGGGCTACTGTCGTTCGGCGGCTCCGCTCGGTACGTTCCGAGCTACGTGTTCGTCGACCCCGCGTTACGAGCGAGTCCTCCGAAACCTGAGCTTCGAGACGACTTGTGCACGTACGTGCTTACTCGATGGTGTCCGTGGTATTCGCAGACGTGCGGACGCGTATCCGAAGCCCACCTCAATTCTTTGACCGCCAGGGTACTCGGCCAAGGTACGAACTTTAGCGGTTCGCTCGAACTATTTACCGCCGCTACGCTCCTGCTAACGCGACCGAACCTAACGTTTCGTCCTCCCGAGACGTCGCCGCTCGCACTAGCCGAAGGAATGCTGTATCGACCTTAACCGTCGAACGCGTAACAAACAAACAAACAAACAAAAAAAAAAAGGCGAGCATGTCGTCTAGCAGCACGCGCGCACCGATTCGGTCGTACGTCACGGGCCTTACGGAAGATCGCTCGGGTGACATACACGTCCCTTACGGGTGTTACAAATACAAGTCGGACTATAGCTATCTACCCGGCGGCCTGTTTCACTTCACGAAAGACGGAGATCTGTACGTGCCGACGTTACACGGGTTGTCTTCCGAGTACGTTCGCGGTCTGAAGACCGTCGGAGTGTGCGCAACCAGCAGCGCGTTTTCCAACAGGCCGTTCCTCAACGCGCCGAGCGCGTACGAAGTAGAGCTCGTCAACACGGGCCACGAGACGCTGAAACAGGGAGATCGATTCACGGTGCGGCTGCCCGACAAGAACGACGTGAGCGCGCAGCTCCGCGTTACGCACGACAAAGGCTACAATTCGAGAGTCAACGGCAAGATCTGGGGCGGTTTGCTCGCGACGAAACGCGTCGACGGGAGCGACTGCGTCGACGAAGCCGTACGAGCTTTACGAGAAGAAGACGGGCACGATGTAAGGATGTGGATTTCGCCTCACGCTCCCGAAAGCATGTACGCTATGATGTCGTTGGTGGCGAACGGCGCGGGGCATCACTCTATCAGGAACGTTATCAGACAAAACGCGGCGAACGCTATCAACGTACCGTACGATAGCAACACGTTCGATTCGGTGGTCGAAGACCCCGAAACGCTTCGGTATCTACGTAACGTGATTCAACTTTCTTACACCGCCCTCGAAGTAGTGCGAGGGTTTGCCGGCGGACAAGTGATTCGATCTTGTGAAGGTTACACTAGCAGTACCGTGTGTACGGGAGCGCGTTTCGTAGCGCAGTTAAACGTTAGTCGATGGCTTCTGTGATTTTCCCCTAGTGCTTGTTGTGGACTTTGTCTTGGCGTTATCGTTGAGCGCAGTAATAAACCAAAATAAACATTGCAAAACGTAACTTGTGTCGAACGTCTTCGTTTTTTCAGTTTGTTACACGTGTGTCGATGGCTTCTGTGATTTTCCCTCGTGCTTGTGGACTTTGTCTTGGCGTCGACGTTATCGTTGAGCGCAGTAATAAACCGAATAAACATTTTTGAAACAAGTTTGAGTCACGTCTTCATTTTCATCTATGCGTACCAGCATAATTTGCCTCTGGGTATGTTTTACATCGTCCCCTTCGAACGACGTGTAAGGTTTTTCATTCGTTGGTTTTTTTTTGGTTGTGCACAAAAATAAACCAAATAAACACTGCGAAACGCAGCTTGGGTCGAGTGTCTTCGTTTTTTTCAGTTAACCGTGAGTCGATGGCTTCTGTGATTTTTCCTCGTGCTTGTGGACTTTGTCTTGGCGTCAACGTTGAGCGCCGTAATAAACCAAAATAAACATTGCAAAACGTAACTTGGGTCGAGTGTCTTCGTTTCAGTTTGTTACACGTGTGTCGATGGCTTCTGTGATTTTTCCTCGTGCTTGTGGACTTTGTCTTGGCGTCGACGTTATCGTTGAGCGCAGTAATAAACCGAATAAACATTTTTGAAACAAGTTTGAGTCACGTCTTCATTTTCATCTATGCGTACCAGCATAATTTGCCTCTGGGTATGTTTTACATCGTCCCCTTCGAACGACGTGTAAGGTTTTTCATTCGTTTTTGTTTTTTTTGGGTTGTGCACAAAAATAAACCAAAATAAACACTGCGAAACGCAGCTTGGGTCGAGTGTCTTCGTTTCAGTTTGTTAACCGTGAGTCGATGGCTTCTGTGATTTTTCCTCGTGCTTGTGGACTTTGTCTTGGCGTCGACGTTATCGTTGAGCGCAGTAATAAACCGAATAAACATTTTTGAAACAAGTTTGAGTCACGTCTTCATTTCACCTATGCGTACCAACATAATTTGTCTGTGATTTTCCTCGTGTTTATGACCTTTGTCTTGGTCGAGTGTCTTCGTTTTCAGTTTGTTACACGTGTGTCGATGGCTTCTGTGATTTTCCCTCGTGCTTGTGGACTTTGTCTTGGCGTCAACGTTATCGTTGAGCACAAACAATAAACCAAAATAAACACTCCGAAACGTAGCTCGGGTCGAGTGTCTTCGTTTTCAGTTGAACACGAGTCGATGACTTCTGTGAGTTTTCCTCGTGCTTGTGGACTTTGTCCTGGCGTCAACGTTATCGTTGAGCACAAACAATAAACCGAATAAACATTTTTGAAACAAGTTTGAGTCACGTCTTCATTTCACCTATGCGTACCAACATAATTTGTCTGTGATTTTCCTCGTGTTTATGACCTCGTGCTTGTGGACTTTGTCTTGGCGTCGACGTTATCGTTGAGCGTAGTAATAAACCGAATAAACATTTTTGAAACAAGTTTGAGTCACGTCTTCATTTTCATCTATGCGTACCAGCATAATTTGCCTCTGGGTATGTTTTACATCGTCCCCTTCGAACGACGTGTAAGGTTTTTCATTTGTTTGTTTTTTTGGTTATGCACAAAAATAAACCAAAATAAACACTGCGAAACGCAGCTTGGGTCGAGCGTCTTCGTTTTTTTCAGTTAAACGTGAGTCGATGGCTTCTGTGATTTTTCCTCGTGCTTGTGGACTTTGTCTTGGTCGAGTGTCTTCGTTTTTTTTTCAGTTGAACGTGAGTCGATGACTTCTGTGATTTTTTCCTCGCGCTTGTGGACTTTGTCTTGGCGTCAACGTTATCGTTGAGCGCAGTAATAAACCGAATAAACATTTTTGAAACACGTTTGAGTCACGTCTTCGCTTCACTCGTCGACAAAAACGAAAACAACGTACACTTTTGTTTCTGAAAAGTTTTATTTATTTCGTCTCACATCAAACAACGAGTACACAACATCGACAAAAAACACAGTACACTTTTGTTTCTGAAAGGTTTTATTTATTTCGTCTCACGTCAAACAACGAGTACACAACATCGACAAAAAACACAGTACACTTTTGTTTACGAAAAGGTTTTTATTCATTTCGTCTTACATCAGAATAACGAGTACACAACATTCGTACGTTATACGTATCGGCTTATACTTTGGGGTCGTCGAAATGTATCCGCCTGACCTTCTTCAAAAGACGCTTCTCGTCTTCGCGCGCCGTACGTGTCTTTTGGTGGTGTTTCTTAGACGCTTCCTTCCAGATGCTCTTTTCGTTTCGTGCCTGTGAACATTCGTGCGTTACCGCTGCTTCGCGCGTTACCGTTGCTTCACGTGCAGAATCCCGGTCCTCTGTTTGAGACGACCGTCGTCGAACGTCGTGCGTAGTAGCGTGTAGGTTTTTGTAATCCGTTATAGACAACCACCACTTGTCAGAAGCTTTATCGGACACGCTCGACGACGTGTCCGGCCGCTCGTCGGAATCACAAGACTTTCGTTCGTTTTCGCGCAAGGTCAGCCACCAAGGGTTATCGGGCGAAGTGTTACGTGCGTTCCAACGGCACGCTCCGTTGCTTTTCCAGGTCGTGATCTTTTTTTGGGGGGGAGTTGTGTTTGACCAACTCGCGACCGAATCGCAAGACTTTCGTTCGTTTTCGCGCAAGGTCAGCCACCAAGGGTTATCGGGCGAAGTGTTGCGTGCGTTCCAACGGCACGCTCCTTTGCTTTTCCAGGCCATGATCTTCTTTTTTTTTTTGGTTTGTGTTTAACCAACTCGCGCGTATCACCTCAATGTAAGTACGTATACGTTCTTACGCACCAGAGCACCGAGTTGAGAAGAACCAGCAAGCACACGAAACACGTTACTACGTTGTAATACGTCCCACGTTCGAACGAACGGGATAGACTGCGATTCGCGACCATCCGAGACTATCGTCAGTAATATAACAGTAGTTGCACGCATCTGATCGCACCCCAGTACAAAACGAACGACGGTGCCCCGAAAAGTAAAGGCGTAACGCGATCCCACGGTGCGAACGTTAGGTGCGCGGTGTTGTATGCCAACAGCGCAACCGATAACAAACACCACACGGAGCGCGCCTCGTTTACGTCGTCGTGTACGACGAACGGTATTCCGTGTCGATGCGAGAGCGGAGCTGCGGGTCGCTCCGCGTCGCCCTTCCCCGTCCTGTATTCTCTCGACAACGCTAACGCTTCCCCGCTCCAGGTCGTCGCTAACGTCGAGTATTGTACGTTACGTAACGTGTCGTTCACCGTTCCGACGACGACGCGAACGTAAGAGGCGAGCGACGCGAACGTAAGAGGCGAGCGACGCGAACGCGGCGACGGTAAAAAACAACTTGTAGCCGGTGTTCCAATCGAAAGCGCACGGAGCGAATTGCCAGTATATCAGCTCGTACGAAACGCAAACCAACGACGCCAGGCTTATGTACAACGGCGGACCCGGCTCTAGCGCGCGTAAAAGAGTCGTATCAGTCCCACCGCGGGTACCCATACCATCGCGAACGCCGTCCACGTTACGACGAGCCAAGGGTAAGGTTCGGTCGAGCAAACCGTCGACCGCTTAGATTCGCGCTGCGTTTCCCCGCACAGATGCACGTAGAGCCAAGTGACCGCGTACGCGAAACACACGTAGGCCAGAGCGAACGAACGAAATCGTACGCTCGGTCGCGTACTCGGCTGCGCCGGCAAGTTAATATCACCGCTATCCTCGCGTTCGTTCGAGTGCGAGATAGCTCCGTATAGCCCGCTCGACACGCCCGCGATCACGGTCGCCGACCACAGCGCACCGAGCGTTCCGAGTTCTGTTATCGCGAACGCGTGAAGCGCCAGCGTGGCCAAGAGTACGACGTTAGATACGACGNATCTGAGACGCATCCTTTGGTAACGCTGGAGGAGCTGCAGAGATCCACAACTCAGGTTGGAGAATCTGTCAACAGGACAACTACACTATCTGTCGTGCACACCGCAAATCTGGCCTTCATGAAGAATGGACTGAAGAAAACCATTGTTGAAAGAAAGTCCTGTTTGTTGTCTGTAAACTACATAAAAAGCTAAGAAAGTTCATGCTCAATAATCCAGGTACCAAATCCAATAAGACTCAGTCGGGTCATCTGGACAGTTTCTATTTACATAAATACATAAAAAGCATAAAAAGCACATAAAAAGCTGTCCACGGAGAAGAAGTTTGTTTGGTCCAAAGACGAAATGTTTCAACAAATAAGAATCTATCAATAGGGCCTGACTTAACCTGGTTAGCGACATAAAAAGCTAAATCCTCAAAAATCATGGGAGTTATTATAAGTTGAAGCTACATGATTTACATCCAGCATTTAAAGTGAGTACAGAAACAAATAAAATACAAACATCTTCATTGGTTCTACAAATTCTGAACAATTATTACAACTGGTCCTCTCAAATCCATCCATCCGTTATCTTTATCTGTTTCTTCCTTCACTGGGGTCACTGGTGCACATGTCCAGCCATCACTGTGCGAGAGGTGGGGTACACCCTGGATAGGTCTCCAGTCCATCACAGGGACACATAGAGAGAAACGAGACAAACAACCATTCACTCTCTCACTCACACCTAGAGACAATTTAGAGTTACCAATCAGCCTAACATGCATGTTTTTGGTTGTGGGAGGAATCCGGAGTACCTGGAGAAAACCTGAAAGTTATGCACCATAACTCATGTTCCCTGAAGGAGGGAACGAGGTGCAACACTATTGCTATGGGAATTGCGCCCCCGCGCGATTACCTGAAGGAATACATTCACGCCTTTACGGCAGGGGGCGTCAGCGTCACCCCAGAGGCCCCGCCCTCTGGGTACTTAAGACGCGGACGCCCATCCAAACGGTCTCCAAGTGCACTTCACCGAGCTTCAGCATTGAAAAGGGCCAACTGTGTTGCACCTCGTTCCCTCCTTCAGGGAACATGAGTTATGGTGCATAACTTTCAGTTCCCTTATCAGTCAGTCACTCTGTGCAACACTATTGCTATGGGAACGTAATTCATTCACACCCTTGAAATGCTCAGTAAAATGCATGCTTGTGAGAACTTCAGCCTTAAACATCAGGCGTTTTGGCTGTTCTCTACTCTGCGTTAGAGAGTAGAGCCTGAGTGACGTCACATGCAATGACATCTAAACCATAATGCTTTGCAAACGTGTTTGTTGAACTCCAGTTCGCAGCACCACAGATGTCTGCAACTGGTACGCCCTTAAAAAGGGACCACGATGCAGCTAGGCCTCGAGTGGAATAGGCGTGTACCCCAGAGGGCACCTGTTGACCTTTGCTGCTGTATGCCCTCTTTAAGGCCTCGGTCACCCAGTGTGAGAGGCGCTGCTTTGAAAGGGCTCTGCCAGCAGCTGGATTGGCAAAACATGCGAACAGCTGGTTTGATTTTCTCCAACTGACAGTTCTTTCAATGTAAGCACTTAGGGCCCTGACAGGGCAGAGTGCATTCAACCTCCTCTGTCCTTCAGTGAGGACAGGGTAGGGAGGAAAAGTTGAGAGACCAAAATCCAGACTTCTGGGATTTAGAGTTGGAACCTTTGGCACGTATGCAGGGTTTGGACGCAGGGTGACCTTTGACCCGTCAGGGGCAAACCTAGTACACATTGGGTGTACAGATAAAACGTGGAGGTCACCCACACGTTTAGCTGAGCAAAGAGCTAAGAGCAAGGCAGTTTTATAAGATAACAAATCTATCTTAATGCTGCTAATAGGCTCAAATGGAAGGTTCACAAAGAGCATCCAGGACTAACTGTAGGTCCCAATCAGGGGCCAAAGTCCTGTTGGGTGTCTTTTCCTCAGTACGCCCTTCATGAAAAGTATCATGAGAAGGTGAGCACCGGGTATTTTACCCCTCCAGCCTTCGTGGCATGCCGAGATGGCTGACAAAAACACCTTAATGGTGGCAAAAATGAACAGCCTTTCTCCAGCAGTTCCTATAAAAAGGTTAGGAGTTGGACCAAGTCATAGGAATATAAAATACTATTCCTATCCAGTATGCTGGTGGACTCCCTACTGTTAAGGTGTGATCTGTCAATTTACATGTATGTGTTATTGACTTGTAAGCCTGTATAAAACTTCTCGTTCTCACAGCTTCCATTCAGAATTGAAAAAGACTTCTGGACAGAAGTCGAAACGTTTTCTGTTACAAATAAAGTCCAGTTGATCCTGAATTGAACGCCTTTTTGATTTATTCCTATCCAGACACAAAGCCTCAAAAACACGCCATTTACGAGCGTAGAGAGTCTAAGTTGACTGTGCTCTGGCCCCTTGTATCGTGTTTATGACGTTGTTGGGAAGGCCGGAGGCCATCAGCCTGTTCCTCTCAGTGGCCAGGCAGAAAGCTGCCACAGTTTTGGACGTGGGTGAAAGAGTTGCCCGTGTGCCTGAGTCAACAGGCCCTTGTGGGGGAGGGGGGACAGCTGCCACGGTGTTCCTGACAACAGTGAGATTATCTCTGGGAACCACGGTTTCTGTGGCCATCTGGGGGCTATTGATATCAGGGAAAGAGCTCCCTTGCGTACACATTCCAATGTCACCTGAATCAGAGGGACGGGGGGAAATGCGTAATATAGCGCCCCTGCTGGCCAGCTGTGGGCCAGGGCATCTGCTCCCAGCGGCACGTCTGTTTCCTTCAGAGAGAAGCACAGAGTGCAGTGCGTGCTGGTTTTGCATTCGAACAGATCAACAGATACCGGCCCGTATCGTGACCAGATCTGGTCCACGACCCGTGGGTTCAGCCTCCATTCTGAGGCTAACAGCGGTCCTCTTGAGAGGGCATCTGCCCCATGGTTTGTCTCGCCTGGGACGTATGTCGCCCTCAGGGACAGTATTCTTGGGCCGCACCATGTGAGCAGCTTGTGTGTCAGACCAAGGAGGGGTTGGGACATTGTCCCTCTCTCCCTGCTGATGTAGGACACTGTTGTCCTGTTGTCTGATTTTACCAGGACATGCTGTCCTGCAATCAGCCCCCTTTTTCTCTGAAAAAGTGTTTCATTGACAGGTAACAGCCTTCAATTCCAGGAAGTTGATGTGTAATCTTGCTTCCCGTTGTTTCCAGAGGCCTTAGGCATTCTGGTTTCTGCAGACTGCTTCCCATCTTCCCTTTGAGGCGGTCAGACACTCAGAGCTGATCAGAATCCTCCCTGCTCGCCTGAGGGGGGCAGGACGTGTTTGTTTGTTTAGCCATATTTGCAGAGCACACATTTTTAATAGTGTCTGTGGCACGTAGGGAATGGCTGCTGCCAGCAGGTCCAAAATGCGCTAGCAGAGCTTGAGGGACACTCTCTGGCCCAGTTGAAAACATGCCAGACAGAGGCGTATCGAAGAAATACGCTCCTCTGAAAGTCGTGCTCTGTACGACATGGTGTCGACCCGTACTCCCAAAAATACAGTAGTCTTGGATGGTTCCAGATTGCTTTTCCGCAGGACACATTTGTTTGTTGATCCATATCTGCAGAGGGCATATTCTTACTAGGGCCCGGGCACACAGATAATAGTTGCTGCCAACAGGTCGGAGAGACTCTAGCACAGCTTGAGAGGCACTCTCTGGCCTAGCTGGAACGTTCTAGGCAGTGGTAGAGGGCTGAGACCCATGCCTCTGAGAACCTTGCCCTGTACAAGGTGGAGTTGAGCTGTACTCCCAGAAATACGGTAATCTTGGATGGGACCAGGTTGCTTCTTGCCAGGTTTATGACGAAACCTAGAGCTTCCAGGTGAGACAACACCTCTCTGGGTGCTACGGTGCCTGGACTCTGCTGTGTCCAGGAATGGACAGATCGTCTAAATAATTCAGAACCCTGACCCTTTAATCCCTCAGCGGGGTCAGGGCCGTGTCCAGGCATTTTGTGAATGCTCGGGATGCGGTTTTCAGGTCAAAAGATACTGCCAAAAAACTCGGACGCGGAGCCCCTGAAGGCAGAGTGGAGATATTTTCTGTGGTAGGGCAGGATGTTCACGTGGAGGAAAGCGTATTTCCGATCCAACGTGCAGAAGTAATCTCTCGATTGAACCGAGCAGATGGCTCGTCTGAGTGTCAACATCCTGGGTTTACATGTCTTTCTTCTTCTGTTCAGATCCCGGAGGTCCAAGATCGGTGTCCGGCCCTGGGGCTACATCGGTGCAGCGGGCTCCGGCGGGGGCCTGTGTATTTGTCGCTGTTGACCCCGGGGGGTCATTGTGTGTGGTCCCTGGTGGGGTTCGTCCGGTTCTTCCCCTTGGTCGGATCTGGGGAGTGGACGAGTGGCTCGTCCTGTTCGGGTGGTCCTGGGGACTCTGGGCTCGGGGTCCTTCCTGGGGTCTTGGGCTTTGATCGCCCTTTCGTCTGTCTCGGGCTTTGGGGGCAGATCTCTGATGCTTCACATTCGCTACTAAATGTTCTATTGGAGGAACCTTATTCACTTATGCATGCTCACAACCACACACAAATGGATGTAGGGATGTATATGTAGATATATGTAGATGGGTATATAAATGAATATAAATATATATGTATGTATACTGTATATATATTTGTAGGTATGGGTATGTTTATATATAGAAATCTAATGCAAGGTCATGAATATTATCAGTCTTTATGCTTGTATGTTTCGTTGCTGTGTTCTGTCATGTGCTTTGCAGGATTGTGGACGGAGGTTTGGTGTGTTTGCCTTGTGCTCTTTTTGTGGATAATTGTTGTTTTGTTGTCTCACTTTCTCTTTTCTTTCTTTCTCTCTATTAAAAAAAATACATATTGGAGTGAGAGGATGGCTATAAGGTGTGAAGGGAGGCCATCTATAAAATGGAAAAAAATAAAAATAAAAAAGATACTGCCAAAAAACTCGGACGCGGAGCCCCTGAAGGCAGAGTGGAGATATTTTCTGTGGTAGGGCAGGATGTTCACGTGGAGGAAAGCGTATTTCCGATCCAACGTGCAGAAGTAATCTCTCGATTGAACCGAGCAGATGGCTCGTCTGAGTGTCAACATCCTGGGTTTACATGTCTTTCTTCTTCTGTTCAGATCCCGGAGGTCCAAGATCGGCCTCAAGCCCTGTTCCCATTTTGGGACCAGGAAGTACTCAGTAGTTTGAGACTTTATTGTCGTGTGTGGACGGCAATTTCTCTTTATTACACAAGTGTCTGAGTGTTCTTGTGTGTTTAAACGTTCTGAACCAGCTAGTCTGTGCTCCTCTAACATAGGTACTGGTAGTAAAAGTTCGGCATTTTCTCTCCCTCTGTGAGTGAAAGTGCCTGTAATGGTGCAGGAGCATCTAGGGTCATGTAGGCCTCTGCTTTCTCTCTGCACCGCAGGAGAAGGACTGGCTGACCCGTGACTTCTGCACAGAGATGTGGCTTTTCTTTCCTTTTGTTGGTGGCCGCCTGCAGCTCCTGCAGCTTTTCTGCCTGGCGGGCCTGTAGCATCGAGGCCGCTCGTCCATGTCCACTCCACCAGGGTCCCTCGGGCCCTGACATGGTTAACGTCCGAGAGTCATCCATAGCCTCATAGGTGGATAAGCTCTCAGCATCACGATGTTCTCGTCGTGGGCATAGGAAAACTACCAGTTAGCGTAGCTGAACAGGTGAGCTGAAATTTCTCCTCCTGGACTGTGCTGGTCAGAGAGCCTCCTTGTTAGCAGCGGCTAAACGTGGAGGTACTCGTGAGCCCGCTAGCTGTGCTAAACGGGCCATCGAGCAGCGTAGCATTGGTAAACAAACTTAGTTATGCGATGAACTCTATTGTCGATTCGGTTACACAGGATAGCGAAACAGGCAAAACATGAGAAGGTTAGCTAGCAAGCTAGACCAAGCATTTTCACATACCTCACAATCGAGTCCTTCGTTGTCCGCTCGTAGCCGCACTAATCGTGTTAGCAACGCTGATCGTCCGCCCCGTGTTGTCATGGGTGCTCTCGGTTAGCCGAGCTAACCGTGGGAGCTAGCCAGTTAGCAACGGGGTTACTCGATTTCGACTTACCTTTCTCTGGGGTCATCCGCGAGAAAAGCGTTAAGTGTCTTCGCGTGTAGCATCCCTGAGCTAACCGGACAGGCCTCGTGAGTGTCCGCTGCTGAAAGGGGGTAGCCACATCCGCTGAAGCAGGTTCGGGAGCTGGAGCTCGTTGTCCTGCTGGAGTTCTTCGTCTGAAGAAGTCCTCTCGCTGAGCTGCTCGCAGCCGCTAGCCTGTTAGCCCCGTTAGCTTAGCAGGTAACGTGTTGTGCGGTTAGTGCCCGCTAACCGAGCGGGAACAGCAGAAAAGAAA
>JBBPBX010010389.1:30362-58003 GCA_038048925.1 Garcialebias charrua
CCCTCGGGCCCTGACATGGTTAACGTCCGAGAGTCATCCATAGCCTCATAGGTGGATAAGCTCTCAGCATCACGATGTTCTCGTCGTGGGCATAGGAAAACTACCAGTTAGCGTAGCTGAACAGGTGAGCTGAAATTTCTCCTCCTGGACTGTGCTGGTCAGAGAGCCTCCTTGTTAGCAGCGGCTAAACGTGGAGGTACTCGTGAGCCCGCTAGCTGTGCTAAACAGGCCATCGAGCAGCGTAGCATTGGTAAACAAACTTAGTTATGCGATGAACTCTATTGTCGATTCGGTTACACAGGATAGCGAAACAGGCAAAACATGAGAAGGTTAGCTAGCAAGCTAGACCAAGCATTTTCACATACCTCACAATCGAGTCCTTCATTTTCCGCTCGTAGCCGCACTAATCGTGTTAGCAACGCTGATCGTCCGCCCCGTGTTGTCATGGGTGCTCTCGGTTAGCCGAGCTAACCGTGGGAGCTAGCCAGTTAGCAACGGGGTTACTCGATTTCCGCTCGTAGCCGCACTAATCGTGTTAGCAACGCTGATCGTCCGCCCCGTGTTGTCATGGGTGCTCTCGGTTAGCCGAGCTAACCGTGGGAGCTAGCCAGTTAGCAACGGGGTTACTCGATTTCGACTTACCTTTCTCTGGGGTCATCCGCGAGAAAAGCGTTAAGTGTCTTCGCGTGTAGCATCCCTGAGCTAACCGGACAGGCCTCGTGAGTGTCCGCTGCTGAAAGGGGGTAGCCACATCCGCTGAAGCAGGTTCGGGAGCTGGAGCTCGTTGTCCTGCTGGAGTTCTTCGTCTGAAGAAGTCCTCTCGCTGAGCTGCTCGCAGCCGCTAGCCTGTTAGCCCCGTTAGCTTAGCAGGTAACGTGTTGTGCGGTTAGTGCCCGCTAACCGAGCGGCGGAACAGCAGAAAAGAAAAGGCACGGGAGCTGGGGCTCGCTGGCCTGCTGGTCTTCTTAGAATTTTGGGAAGAGTCGAGCTCGTTAGCAGTGCTAACGTTGTCCGGAGATGTCTCCTTCATTGCGTCGCTTTCGCTGGCTAGCCTACTACTCGTTAGCAGGGTAGCGGTGTGACGTAGTTAGCGCCGTCGAGCAAAGCAGCTGCGAAGAGAGAAGCTTCGAGGTTAGGAGAAAACACGTTGGACTAGCTCTCGCCAGCCCAGCTATACGCAGGAAATTTCTCTGTACGCTCAGCGTAGGGAGCGAGCTCACCTCTAACGAGCGATGTGTCTACAGAGAAGTCCCACGAAGTTCAGGTTTTAAGCGAGGTGAAGGGCAAAAAGAGACCGTTTGGATGGGCGCTCGCGTCTTAAGTATCCAGAGGGCGGGGCCTCTGGGGTGACGCTGACGCCCCTTTCCATAAAGGCGGTAATTTATTCCTTCAGGTAATCACGCGGGGGCGCAATTCCCATAGCAATAGTGTTGCACCGAGTGACTGACTTATAAGGGAACACTGCATTCCTGCATAAGAAACTTATATCACTATTGTATTTAATGGTGACCCAATGTAAGTAGACCGAGAAGGAACAACATATTCAAGTTTTAAAAAAGGTAAGTGATCTTTATTTACAGTGCAGTGCTGGAAGAGAAGAGAGTCAAGGTGAGTACAGTATCTTTATATCCTTACGACAATCCTGAATGAGAATGTTGATGATGAATATAATATCTTACTGTTTGAGTTTGTAGGTTAGCCCTGAGCGGGAGTGGAAGGATCCTGGGTTTTGAGGTGATCTAGTGAAGAGGTGAGTATTGGTTGGAGAGGAGCAGGTTGACCCAAAACAGTTTGTTTGTTTGTTGGCTGCCTTTGATGAGACACAGTTGATCCACAGGAGAGTTCTTGTGGAGAGATGAGACCCATGGAAGGACTAACTGATTTCCTACAATCAAACCATATTCTATCACAATTCCAGTCAGGATTCAGAAAACAGCACAGCACCGTCACTACAGTTCTCAAAGTATTAAATGACATCATACATGCCCTGGACTGCAAACAATACAGTACTGTGTTGCCCTATTTACAGACCTGTCCAAGGCATTTGATACAGTTGATCACAGACTATTGACGAACATCCTGGAACACTCTGGTCTATCAAAACTTGCAGTCTCCTGGTTCACCAACTACCTAACTGACAGAACGCAGTCTGTTCATGTAGCCGGATCCTCCTCTACATTCTTAGATGTTGTGAAAGGGGTGCCACAGGGTTCTGTCTTGGGTCCCATTCTTTTCTCTCTATACATCAACGATCTTTGCAGTGATCTGTCAAATGCCTCCCACCATTATTACGCAGATGACACCATCATCTATTGCTGTTCATCCTCCCTCAGCCAAGCTTTCACCTCTCTTCAGGATGCTTTTAATATTATTCAGTCACGTCTGCAAAAACTTAGACTGGTCCTAAATGCCGACAAAAGCAAGATCATGGTTCTATCCAACAGAAAGCAGCAACCAGAGAACCCACCTCAAATTGGAACCCAAGAGGGAAAACAAATAGAAATGGTCTCCACCTACAAATATCTAGGTTTCAACATTGACAATGAACTGTCATTTAAAACCCACATCTCCAAAATGGCCACTAAACTCAAACTGAAGCTAGGTTTCTTCTTCAGAAACAAATCCTGCTTCTCATGCAAAGCCAGGAGAACATTAGTAGCTGCAACATTCATGCCAATACTAGATTATGGTGACGTGCTGTACATGAGTGCTGCATCAAAATACCTACAGTCCTTAGACTCCATTTACCACGGTGCCCTTCGGTTCATTACTGACTCCAGTTATCGCACTCATCACTGTGAGCTTTACGTAAAATCTGGCTGGTCATCTCTCAGCACTCGCAGATACACTCACTGGATATCCTTCATCTACAAGACCCTCCTAAACCTAGTCCCGTCATACCTCACCTCCTTAATACAAACATCACACAGTCATTACTCCCTGCGCTCTAACGATCTAGTCCTCCTGTCAGTTCCTCCAGTCAGAACTGAACTAGGAAAAAGAGCGTTCAGCTTCGCCGTCCCCTCAGCCTGGAACAACTTACAGAAAGATCTGAAACTATCAACATTCATCTCTCTTGGTTCCTTCATGTCAACCGTATTAGATAAATGTCATCAAGAAACTTGACCATTGCAGATGTTTCTAAACATTACTTGTGCAATTTACATGACATTGTTGATTTTTTAACTTTATCTACCCAACCAATGTCTGTCTGCTTGTTTTGTATATAATGTACAAAGAAATCTGTCATATCCTGTTGGTTTTGAACTGTCAACATCTATTTACTGTGATTGTAGTTTTCTTTATTTTCTTTTTTGATAAATGCAAATGTTTATTGTCAATTACCATGTGACATGTGCTGCTGACCACTTGACCAGGTCACCCTTGTAAAAGAGATCTCGATCTCAACGGGCTCTACCTGGTAAAATAAAGGTGATTGATTGATTGACTGACTAGAAGAAGCAGGACGTGGAGGCCCTGGAGAATCACAGGCGGTGAGGACCAACTGAAATCAAAAGGTTAGTTGGCCGAACATGAGTAGTGTGCTAGACCTGGAGCAATACACATCCTGAGTTCTGGGGTACAGTAGTAAATGTGCTGATGACATCACCAACGTCAGATTTGTTAAGAGCTGCCCGAACATGTGAAGTGGTGTGAAGAGGATGGCTGTAAAGTGAGAAGGGAAGCCATCTATAAAAGGAAAAAATATATATATATATAAATAAATAAACAAATAAACAAAATAAAAGAGTTTCCCGAACAGAAAACCTTGGCTGAATGCAGAGTTTCACACCCTGCTGGAAGCCAGGAACACTACCTTCAGGTCTGGAAACTCACAGGAGCTGAAAAGGACAAGGAAAGAGCCAGTTGCTGGTATTAAAATGGCCAAGGCTACATTATATATCCACAGAGGATCATGGGTCAATTCATCTCACAAGACCCACGGAGCATGTGGAGGGGCATTAAGTGTATAACAGATTATAAAGGCAGGAGTGAACAATGTAGAGACCCATCACTGCCAGATGCCCTCAACAAGTTCTATGCACGCTTTGAAGACCCAAACAGAACACCTAGCATCAAATTCACCTCACTACCGGCTGAAGAGCTTCTCAGCATGACCTCAGCCAAAGTGAGGAGTAATTTCAAGAGGATTAAAGGCCCCAGTATAGCTCTGCGTTCGGCCGAACGTCACTCTATGCGCACGTTCTGTGCGCAGGCAGTTCACAGTATAGCTCTGCGTTCTTCATCCCTGATCTGGACTTTTCTTTTGTTTTTGTTTTTGCCAAAAGTCAAGTGATCGCTTCCTCCTCCGCTGACTCCATGCATTAAAACCGCAAGACACAATAACTGTTGTTCTGTTATGATTTGCTCCTCTAAAGACAACAGTTCAGCACGCGAGCGGAAAGCCTTTTTTTTTGTTGTTGTGTGATTTAAAACAGTTCTTCTTCTACGGTAGATTTCTTCTTCTACACCCTTTCTTGCAACATATGCACAGGTTTTAGAGGGTACTGCCCCCTGCTGGTCCGTAAAAGAACAACACTTTGCCATGCGCCACCTTGCGTCAACCATAAACACAGCGGCGACACTGTAAATGTATGAAGCCGCACGGCCCAGTGCGCACGCAGCGCGCGCGCTCCAGCCAGCGGACCAAAGCGCGAGTATAACTCGGCCTTAAGGTCAGCCGACCAGATGCTTCTTTCAGTCCCAGATACTCGCCGTAAGCTCAGAGGTGACAGGGTTTTCTCTGTTGCAGGTCCAAGACTGTGGAATGAGTTTCCACATAGTGTCAGGCAGGCTCCCACTCTCACAGTCTTTAAGTCTCGCTTGAAAACCCATTTCTATTGTCTTGCTTTTAACATGGTGTGAATTGTTTTGATCCTCTCTGTACTGTACATTGTTTGCCATTTTAATTAGTTTCTGTTGCTATTTGTATCTATATTTTTATTTTATGTTTTCCTGTCTGCTGTGCTTGTTTGTTTCTATTGTACAGCACTTTGGTTGGCCTCGTTGCTGTTTTAAGTGCTCTATAAATAAATTGGTACGGTATGGTATGGTATGTTCGGCTGCATCTGGGACAGGACAGCTTGCCATAATTTATGGAACAATGAATTCTGAATTATATTAGATAATTATAAATGAAAATGTCAGGATATTTGTCTGAATCTCAAAGTGTGGGTCATGCAGCAAGACAATGGGCCTCATGCACAAACCGTTCGTACGCACAGATATGTGCTTATCCTGTGCGTACGTGCGATTAAGGATCATTTGTGGCATCCAACAATGTTTTCGTATCCTAAGATTTTTTTCAGATACGAACAAAATGTACGTGTGGTCTGGACCTGTCGTATATTTTACGAGCAGTCGGTCCGCCGTTATCCAGATGGATTTCCATCACTAATCACTTATATTTCGTTATTTAGAAAATATTCTGAGTTTAAAAAGAATTAAATGCAACGACACAAATTTGTTAAATTAAAAGAAAGCGGCTTCAAACCCCCCCCCCCGCGCCCCACTCGACCACCGTGCGCCCCCGCGCGTGGTGTGGCACACGCCCCCCCACCCCGTGCCAACAGTGGGCACGGGGTCCCCCCGCGCCAGTGTCGGCATGCCCCCCCCCACGCCGCGCGACTGTCGAGCAGACACACACACACGCACACACACACACAGCACCGCAGAGAGAGGGGAGAACAAAGCGAAACCAGCTTATTCATTCGTTTCATGTCATTTTTTATTTAAGCTGCCTGTTGACTGCGGGCGCACTGTCATCTGTGTTCTGAGTGTGGATCATCGCGCGTCTTGCAGTAAAAGTCTGCTCCATCTCGCAGACTGTCCACCTGTCGTGCTGCGGCGAGACGTTTGTTTGAAGCCATTTTCAGATCAAACCATTTATTCTTGATTTCTGATACTGTACGACCCACGGGAGACACAACATATGCACTACAATATTAATATGAGGTTAACTGTAGTTTCGAGACATTTTAAAATGCCTCTGTTCAAAAACACATCCGACACTTGCGGGGGGTGGGGGGGTAGCGGTGCGCTACAGCTCTTCTGAATAAGTGAAACTATAATGTAACACAGTACACTAAAATTAGAGATATTTGACCATCCGACACTTGCGGGGGGGGGGGGCAGCGGTGCGCCACAGCTCTTCTGAATAAGTGAAACTACACAGTTGTTTACAAACTTTACACTAACATTAAAGATATTTGACCATCCGACACCTGCAGGGGGGGGGGGTAGCCACAGCGCGACTGAGAGCAGATCTCCGAACGCGTGAAGTTCCTCATTTTACTTCATGAGTTTGAATGAATGGACACTTCCTGCTGTCAGAAGGCAGGAAGCGTGGCCTTATATGGTGTTTTGAGGGGTGGAAATTATGTAAATTACCTTCACGCGAGCACGCGCAGGTGAGTAGAACAGGTGGAATTCATCACCTTTAAGCAGCCCGTTTACACGCTTTTCTTGAGGATAGAAGACTTTGTTGGATCTGACGTGGCATGTTCGTACGAACGCTTCGTACGAACAAAAGTAGGAGAAATTTAGGATAAGAATAAGAACATTTTCGTGCATGAGGGCCATTGACCCTAAGAACACAAGTCATTCTACCAAATAATGATTCAAGAAGAATAAAGTTAATGCTTTGGAATGGCCAAGTCAAAGTCCTGACCTTATTTCAATTGAAATGTAGAAAGAGCTGAAGTGAGCAGTCAATGTGAGGAAACCCAACATCATCCCAGAGTTGAAGCTGTTCTGTATGGAGGAATAGACTAAAACTCCGCCAAGCCGGTGTCCAGGACTGATCAACAGTTACTGCAAACATTTAGTTGCAGTTACTACAGCACGGGAGGAGGGGGTCACAGTAGATACTGAAAGAAAAAGTTAACATACTTTTGCTACTCATAAATATGTAATATTGGAAAGTTTTCTTCAATAAACAAATGACCAAGTATAATATTTTAGTTTAATTTGTTTAAGTGGGTTCTTTTTATCTACTTTTAGGATTTGTGTGAAAATCGGATGATGGTTTAGGTAATTTATGCATAAATATAGAAAATGTTCAAGGGCTCCCAAACTTTCAAGCACCACTGTAACTGTTACATATAAACAACTTAAAGATATGCAGCCTTCTCTTGTTAACTATTGTAGTTTACATTTTCAACCCTCTAACAAACACAACTACTGGTAAGCTCAAAGTGGTGAAAGACAACATTAAATTTCTAAACTGATGCAGTTGTACACTTCTTTGTTAAGCACCTGCATTGATTTACTTCATGCCTCAACAATCCACTGTATCTTAGAACAAAATATAACACACTAGCTTAAGTGTACTTTTCAGATAACATTTATGCCCATTTAAAGTTGTCTTAGCACCGTCAGAGTGCATATTTACCAGTGTACCCTACAGGGGGCACACTATTCTAAAATGGCTCTGGCTGAGCTTTGCAAAGCTGTTACACTGAAAGATCTCAAAACGAAAAAGGCCTAAAATACATAATTACAAAATAAAAGAAATGCACTTTAAAATAGCAGAAAAAAATATTTTATTTTCTTGTTTGACACTTTAACTCCCATCTTTGCTTATTGTACCACGTCTCATGCTAGTTCTACTAATAATTCAAGGTAATACTGATTCACTCAACAGTTTAGAAATCAGTCCCATTCCTAAGAATAACTTAAACAAATGTGTCTCTGTAGGCAGTTGTGTCTAAGATTACAAGAAAAACAGCATCCATTTGAGCTTGGTGCCTTTAATAAGGCTATGATAATTAATGCCACATTCTGTTAGCGAAACAAATATCTTTGTCAAGGTGTTTGTTGCTGTACAAGTCCTTCTCCTGTTCTCAGACAAGATAACAAGTAGACTTTCATTGCCTTAATTGTATGTATTAGTAGTACTATAGACATCAGCAGTGCTTTAAGTGGGCCGGAACTCACCGGAACCCAGTTCCGCCACTTCTAAAATTTAACCCTGAGAGTACCGTGACTTTTTTTAATAGTAAGGTGCGTTCCGGAACTTATTTTCGTCTTCTCCACTTGAAAGACCTGTGGCAGATTAGAATGCATCATTTCCCCCTGACTGGATTTCAAGAAAGAGTAATGCATCTGTCGACAATAAAACATCTTTGGTGGAGCGCGTCATTTTGGCCAATCACAACCTCAGGATAGACAGGGGGAGGAGACGACAGCGAAATCTGTAAAAAAAAAAAAAAACTCTGCAGCGCGCAAGTTCAACAGAGCGCGAGGGAGGCGGAAGTAACTCCTCCAACGTGTGGGTAAAGTTAATATTTTTATACATGCAGTGGAGTGTAACCATTGTTTAGTAAAATGGCATGTTGTGTTACAAATAAAACTAAATAAAAATTAACAAAATAAAAGTCAGTTGCACCCCTAAAGCCACTGTGATAAATTGTCACATTAATTTAATTATCTTAGCCACAGCAGTGAGTTTAAAAACAGGATGATGTCTATGAACTAGTTAAAAGAGTTGTCTCTAAAATATCCTGATTCATGATCAATAATAATTTAAACAATTTTTTAATCTGTCCACAGGACCTGACTTTATTTTGTTAGATGTCTCTAAAATAGTTAGTGAATCATGTTTACATGTAGGTAAACGTTTAACAACTTGTTAAAATACACCAGAATGCAGGAAATGGCATCTACTTTTCTGGCAAAACATCTTCACCAGCATATTTAAGAAATTAGTTTTTACTGTTAGTAAGTAAGTTTTATTTATATAGCACATTTCACAGACATGAGAGTCAAGTGCTTTACAAAAGGAAAAATAAAATCATAAAATCACAGAAGTACTATACAAAATGGTAAAACATAACAAACTCTAAAATCAATGTACAAAATTAACCAAAAGCCTGTCTGAAGAGATAAGTCTTAAGTTTTTAAATGCATCTGTTGACTAAGAGCAGCGCATTGTTAGCAAAATGTTCTGCTGTATTTGACTTGCTGCTGTTGTTGGTTGTTAATTTTTTGGTTGACACAATGGCCCTCATTCACGAAAATGTTCGTATTTTTATCCTAAATTTCTCCTACTTTTGTTCGTACGAAGCGTTCGTACGAACATGCCACGTCAGATTCAACAAAGTCTTCTATCCTCAAGAAAAGTGTGTAAATGGCTGCGTAAATTTAATGAATCCCACCTGTTCTATCAACCTGCGCGTGCTCGCGGAGAGGTCATTTACATAATTCCCACCCCTCAAAACACCATATAAGGCCACGTTTCCTGCCTTTTGACAGCAGGAAGTGTCCATTCATTCAAACTCAAGAAGTAAAAGGAGGAACTTCACGCGTTCGGAGATCTGCTCTCAGTCGCGCTGTGGCGCACCGCCCCCCCCACCCCCCGCAAGTGTCGGATGGTCAAATATTTTTAATTTTAGTGTACTGTGTTACATTATAGTTTCACTTATTCAGAAGAGCCGTGGCGCACCGCTACCCCCCCACCCCCCGCAAGTGTCGGATGTGTTTTTGAACAGAAGCATTTTAAAATGTCTCGAAACTACAGTTAACTTCATATTAATATTGTAGTGCATATGTTTTGTCTCCCGTGGGTCGTACAGTATCAGAAATCAAGAATAAATGGTTTGATCTGAAAATGGCTTCAAACAAACGTCTCGCCGCAGCACGGACAGGAGGTGGTCAAGGAATAGTCTGAGATGGATGGACAATAAATGCCACGCTGCAAGACGCGTGCCAACATGTTTTGCAGCACAAATGAGTCATGCGCGCTCCTCCATCGCGCAACCACATTCTGCAGGTTATATTTCGAATCAGATATAATAATCTATTGCTCCGATGGTGTTTGGCACAGCAGTCCAGCAATAGCATGAAAATCAGTCTTAATTCGTACTTGTTCTGCGGCGGTGTATGGGAATTTTATGTACCTGGGTGTTAATATGAGGAGCGGCTTTGATGACCAAGGGGAGCGCACGACTCACTGAAGCCTGCGCGACACACCAGACAAATTAAACTTAAAATTATAATTCTAATTCAAACAGAATAACCTATTGTCAAGAATAATTATGGTGCGTGATTTTTTTAAACCCAAAATATTTTCTAAATAACGAAATATGAAGTTATTAGTGGGGAAATTCCGTCTGGATGACAGCAGACTGACGCTCCTAAAATATACGACAGGTCCGGACCACTCGTAAATTTTGTTCGTATCTGAAAAAAATCGTAGGATACGAAAACATTGTTGAATGCCACAAATGATCCTAAATCACTCGTACGCACAGTTTAAGAACAAATCTGTGCGTACGAACGGTTCGTGAATGAGGGCCAATCTTTCCTATTTATGTTCTCATTAAATCAGGTTAGTAAATGACTTTTACCTGAAGCATGTAAAAAAAATTACAAAATCTTTCGGGGGTGGGGTGGTTGGCGCAACGTTTGTCACTTGTTTTTTTCCACTTAAAGCACTGGACATCAGAGTGTACTTTAGCAACATTTTCTTATGTGTTTCCTCCTCCTCAACATTTCATCATGTTGGGCAGTGGTTGTTGGCATCAGACTTTAATAAAGTGAGCAACCTTGTGGGACTTCAGAAGGAATAGATTATGTTTGCTTTCCTTACTGGTAGAAGCAAGAAACTTTTGTGGGTTTTCTTATCTGGAGTTTAACTTAAATTACCTGCTTTAATTGTAACAGTTTCTAAAATGACCCTTCACCATGACGTGACAAGATGTTTTAATTAAACAAATGAATAAGTCGTTTATCGGGCGGGATCAGAGCTCTCATTTATCACAGTAATGGTTAAGGATGGTGTTGATGATCATGTTAACTGGGACTTAGTTTCCCCACACACTGATCATGGAGTAACAGATGCTATCGTGGTACTGTATGTGGTACAGTACAGATGTGGAAGATACAAACAACCCCATTAGATACAGAAGACATGTTCAATTAGTCAGACTGTAATCTGATGAGCTTCGTAATGTGGTACCTTATTATGGTGCTAAAAGGTTTATATCCCAAGACAAAAGAGCCTGAAGGAAGCAGCTCTTAAAAAATAACACCAGGAAAATGGAAAAGTAATATAAAAAAAAGCTTCGAGCTATTCCCAAAGTTGCTAGCACTGACCAGCTTGTTTATGGTGGTTACATAATGATATTTTAGAGTGTGCAGAGGGTTCCTGTGCTGCACTGCTCAACCAACTTTAATGGGAGAAGTGTCAGAGAAGCCATTATACCAGCAGGAGCATGCACAGACCTATTACATATGGCTGCTGGCTGCTAATGTGTATTAGCAGGAGACAGAGAAAGCAAGGTGAAGATAAGTGATTTTGCAGTAGTTGGCTAAGTAGGACAAAGGAGAGAGGGAGTGTGTTAGAGTGAAACAGTGAAAGGAATCAGGGGTGGACACTACAAGGACCAGGAGTCAGACCATTTTCAAGTGAAGGAATTATTACAAAGTATTTGCTGTGCCGATATGTTAAAAAACTTAACCTTTTTTTAAAGTCCTCAACAGCTGACACAAAACCTGAGTTGCTCACATTAAAGTTTGTACTAAGGTTTGCCGTTTTCTAAAAATGATAATTTTACACTTACAGGCCTACACAATTTTGATATAAAATTAAAGACGTACTTCAATTTTATTGTGCTTCTTTCATGATTAAAAATTGAAACATATATTTCAGCAGTTGATGCAAAAATATTAAGGGTATTTTTTTAAGTCTGTGTAGCTGAGTTGTCAAAAGATACAGAGCTTTTAGGAGTCAACAGTTTTCTAGTTTCTTTTTTACTCCTAGACCTTGTACAAAGTATTAAATAAATATTTTTAAAATAAATGCTGATGAGCATCAAATATAATTTCTTCTAAAATCTAGAAAGCAGATGTTGCAAAAGAAAAAAAAGAAAAAAAAATCTTAAAATAACTTTTTTTAACTGAGTTTATGGTCGCCGTTAACAGTTTTATGTCTTATTTAAGTAGTGTATAGTTTTCTGCTTGTGGAGTAAAATTAGACAATGAAACCAGGTATGCCTTTAGGAGGAAGTAAAAGTTGCATCATAACCTGTAATTTGGTAGTAATCAGTAGTTTCTGCAGATCTAGGTCAGATCCAGCACTTGTTACCGGTACTGACTTTCTGTTAGAAGTGACCAAACTATTATTGATGCATAACCATCAAGAAGTATCTTATCTGCATGTATATCTCTCTGCAGTATGATGGTACTACAAGACACTGACTCCCATTCAGAGTCAGTCAGAGTTTCTTTATTTGTCATTCACACCACATGTGGTACATGTGGTGGAACAAGATTTTATACACAGGGTCCCAGTTACATACAAAAATACAATGTAAAAGAAAAACAGTGATTTAAGCTATGAACTAAGAAAAACATTAACTAAAAATACCCTAAGCACTACTAGCAAAAAACAATACGCCAAACAGCAACACAAACATGAGTCTGTGTGAATCTGTCCAATTTAATGCTTGTTTAATATATTAGTTTTTGAGAAATAAAAACAGGACTCCTGGAGAATTTCAAAATACCATCAAAGCAGTGTTTTCTGTTAGTAACGGTTCAGAAACAGCTGAAGGCTGCTCTTTGCAAGAAATAGTTGGTCTGTTGTATTTGTGTCAGTGGCAAAACTCCAAAAACAGTATCTTTTGACTATAGAGAAACAGGTTGCTCAGGCCAAATAGCCCCAAATGGACAGATAAAACATCAAGAAGCCTGCCTCTGTGTCAAAAGCATCATTTCTCATTCTTTATTACAGCCTTAGACTAACTTTTTTTAACTTCACTCACCTAGTCACTTATTTCAAGAGCTCAGTGGTCAAGATATGCCACTCAAAAGTGATGGTGTAAAAGTGTACATGTTAAAAAAAAATGGTGAGGCTCTTCAGTTCAGTCTTTGACAGCCTCCTTAAACTCTGGGCCAAGTGATAACATAGCAGGATGAGAGGGCAATCTTTCTGCCGGCTGCTGGTTTAGCCAGGGGAACAGGGAAGGTGCCAAAATGAGCAAAGACCCACCACGCACAAACAGCAACTACACAAACACGGAGTGAAGTGTGGAGATTGGTCCACATGCATTTGATTAAATCATAGAATTGCTACGGCCAACAGTTGTAAAACAAAAGTATTTTATGTTTAAAAGTATATACTGTAGATGGTATAGAGAAATTTCAACAAGTTAAAACTAAATAAGTAGTTTGATGACCATTACAAGAGCAGTGGGAGAGCTGAGACATTTCACAAACTTTTTTTAAGGATAAATTGTGAGTTTGGTTTTAATCAAGGAAGCACATCAACGACTCTACTTCCTCAGGCAGGCAAGATGGACTGGGAAACTCAACCCTTACTTTCTTATATAGGTGTGCAGTGGAGAGCATCCTGTGCTCCAGCATCAATGTGGGGGGCAACAGAGGCTGCCCAGCTGGAGAGAGAAAATCTTTGCAGAGTGGTGAAGGCTGCACAGAAGACTGTTGGAGTCAGCCTCCCCACCATAACAGACATCTACACCTCCAGATGCAGGAAGAGGACCACCTGCATCATTAAGGACTCCACTCACCCAGCACACATGCTTTTTGCCCTGTTCCACTCAGGTAGGAGGTTGCGGAGCATTAAGTGTAGAACCAACAGACTGAGGAACAGCTTCTACCCTTAAGTTGCTAGACTCACAAATCCCTAACCAGGATAATCACTGCAATGCCACTTTAATTGGTGCTATGTCACATTATCTGTGCTGCTGATTTCTTGCCACTTTAATTGGTGCTATGTCACATTATCTGTGCTGCTGATTTCTTGCCTTTAAGCTGCTGTATTCATACCTACCTGCTCATAACAAACTCACGTTCAGGCTGCTGTTTAATACACCATATTATATTACATTATTATTGTTTGGCATATATCTTAGATCCTTGTATACTGTTTCTTTTCTTATACTTTATATTTTTGCTATTTGGGGTGTAAATGGGACCTTGAGTACACCATTTTGTTCCACCTCATGTACCACAGGAGATGCAAATGATAANTTTTGAGATTTTAGTGGGTGGACAGAGCCGGTTGCTCTGAAAAACTGCCGATCGCCATGTGACCAGGTCACGTGACACCGATTTTGCCGGTTTTATGAGGACCGACCTTATTTCTTTTAAACGCAGTTTAGAAGGTTTCACAGTTCAACCGATTTTGCTCACATGATTTCGTTTTGTGAGCCTGGGTTCTAGAGCTTATCACGTTACGCTTTAGATCTGTCTGATTGATGCTTTTCATCCGTGTTGGATGTCTGTGTGGGCTGAAAGCTACGGCTGCGCTCACTGGTGATAACAGCGCCTCTATAGCGGTCAGATAGAGAGATTACAGTCGCTGTGATAAACTCACTTCCAGCGCTGTGCCCCCTGCTGGTTACATTGAAAGACGCAGTCTTCAGGTAATTTGTACATGCTGAATGTTCCCGTTTCAGAAGAGGGACATTTTTGAGGATTTTGTACTCACAGCACACTTTATTTTGATTTTCACATAAAATCAAATGTTGATGGCAGAACAGTTACACAGTTTAATACAGACATGTCTGTTTTTGATAAAATCTGACACTTTTATCATCAATTCTGTGCATAACTAGCTCTCTGTCCCTGTTTTGTTTTAACCTGCAAGTTTAAAATAACACACATGAGGCTTCTTTTGTCTTGATTTTCACAAAGTCACACAAAATACAGCCAATTTTGTTTGACCTTGTCACAGGTCGACAAATTACTAAACATCACTGACTTTTATTTCATTTAACATCTTGGATGTTTTCTGAGCAGCTCATACACTTTGCATATTTGCAAGCTGCGATATGAGACCCACTTTACTTGGTTTTTCGCAGAAAATCAGTACACAGATGGACGTTCAAACAGGTGAACCACCTGAGGGGGGCTCCTCTCCTATCTATCCTAGATGGATGGATGGGGGCCTTGGGATTCCTGCCCGTGCTCCCCGCATTTTGGGGGAATCTGCCTCATCGTATGCTAATTACTTAGCTGCTAGGAACGTCCGTCAGGATAAGTGGGAAAATCCCCTGTCATTCTACGACAGGCTAATCTCGGTCTACTCCGGGGGAAAAACTATTCCTGGATTAGAGGAAAATATGGAGTTTAAACGTCTTTTCATTATGAATCTTATGCCTTTTCAAATGAAATGTGTTCATTTCAAGGTTGATTGCAAAAAAGATTCCATGGAAGTGATAAGACAATATGCTGCGTCAGTTTTTGAGGCCGAAATACAACCTAGGATACCATCAGAGGGTTGTACAGGTCAAAAGGTCACATCCCACTCGCAGGAAGTAGTAGAGGTTCCCTCTCCTTCAAAGTGCGAGAGGTCACAGGTTTTTCATAATAACATACATCAGCATGGTGCTACGAGCTGTAGGAGTTCTGAACCCCCTGCCCCTCAGGTTGAAAACCTTGAGAGGAGCAGAGAACCACACAAGGTAGGTGTTCGCTCTCTAGATGAACCAAGATGGTTCAGATCGAACCAAAAGAGTTCTCACCTAGGTCTCACAGTGGGTGAACTTCGAGAGAAGTTGATGTCTGGGAACCGTGACCCTTTGAAAAAGGGTCTGTCCCGACATGTGCCCCCGAGAAGCGGCCCTCCTGCCCCTGCCCCTCGAACTGCACAGTTTGAGACATGCAATGAGTCACACATGCTCCAGATTATGGAAACGGCGCCTCCGCGCGAGGACGTGACTGAGGTTGTGGTTTGTTTGTCAAATGATTTGAATGTTACAGTGGTTGACCAAGCTGACACAACGTGTGACGTTGTCCTTGATGATAACACAAACAACGTTGTTCATCCTGATGAAGCGACGCGCAGCACTGCCTTTTGCAGCAACTCAGTGCACACAGTTGACAACAACATCGTCAACACTGACATAAATGCTGACAGCAAACAAATTGCTGATGGTCAGCGTCCTAAAAGACCAGATGCTGACAGCAAACAAATTGCTGAAAATCCGCATCCTGAAGGTCATGATGCTGACAGCGACAATGATTACACAGACAGAGTCACGCGTACACAGAAACGTGTGGACAAACCTGAACGGTTTCTGTGTAACTTTATAAAAAGGGGGATAGCTAAGAGAGCTTACCTGCCACTCACATTGGAAGGGGTCCTAGAGCAAGAAGCACTCCTGGTTAGCGGCTCAGACGTGTCTGTCATGTCAGCCAAACTGTTTGAGGAGCTAAGGACCGCCGCTAACGATATTGGCAGGCAAATACCCTTTGTGAAAGACACTTATGGTGATCAACTGGGCCTCGCAAAGACGAGAACAACCCTAATAGCCATGGTTCACATGCAGATTGGCGAGATGTCACTATACCACCCGGTATATGTGTCTGATCTTGACTCACTCCGGGCTCCATTTGTGGTTGGCCAAGATTTTATAAATCGCTTTGAAGCGATTATAAATTATGGCAATCAGACGATGTGGGCCACAGTGAGCAGTCCACTGCCATTCGTGGTACCTCACCAAGGTCAGGACACTGACTGTCTAACAGCAGGTACCGCTAAGGTAAAAAAGGATTCCCCAACCGAGACCACAAACCCGGTAAGTGATCCTTCATATACAGATGAGACAGAGGAGACTCAACAATTGGACCAGACTCTGGCCCATCACGAGGACCTCCTCTGCGAGCTGACACCTTCAGCACTCCCTGACCACTTCCTACCACAGGTAGATGAAGGTGTGGAGATCCAAGAGTCCCACACCGTTGACGCTGTACTGTCCTCTGGGACAGGTAATTCAGTTATCATCCAAGCTTTCAGTGAAGTCTTGGTTCAAGGACATCTGAGCCCACAAGGTGACAGTCTACTACACGCTGACAGTCACTTGGACTTCATTGTTACAGATTTTGAGGACCCCTCCTCAAACAAAAGGGGGGCAGACTCACACTTCCTACCACAGGTAGACGACGGTGTAGAGATCCTAGGGTCACACACCGAGAACGCTGTACTGTCCTCTGGGACGGATAATTCAGCCATCATCCAAGCTTTCAATGAAACCTTGGTTCAAGAGCATTTGAATCTAGAACTACTCAGAGATGACATAGTTCTTACAGACTCAAAGAGCACCTCTTCATTCATGAAGTGGGATGACATACATCACAACGACAGAGACACGCCTGCGACGGCGCCGACAGTGGTGACACACCTGCATTACGCAGAAAGAGGTAAACGTACAGAGATACGTTGGCCGAGACCTATAAGGTTCCTGTACAAGGTTCCCCATAAACTGCGCGAACAGCTTAAACTAAACAATGGCATCCTAACTCGTGCCCATGGACGGACGTCCACACCCGTGTGCTTGGTCCCTCATGACCACAGGGGGGTGATGTTAGGCCATGCCCATGTCAAGGACAAAGATTTCAATAACCCCACAAACGACAAAGATCTCGCAAACTCACAGACTTCATGGGAAAAGAAGGTCGTCCAAGCACAGGATAGTAAATAAGCTTAAACAGTTTAAACTATTCTAGTTGCGAAAAGAAACCGTTCCAACTAGAACTTAGAAACGCTAAGCATAAAACCCACAACAAAAACTAACCTTAACAACCGTTTAAATCTGCAGGATTTAATTGACATCGGTTATAAAGCTAAGAACTGTTTTTCTTGTGTGTGACGTTGGAGTCTGACGACCAGAGTGAGTTTGACGTAGTGAAACGTTGTTTTTAGTTGCTTGATTGCTACTTTTGTTGTTATTGAAGTTGTTATTGTTTTCTGAACACTCCCAGCCAATAGAGGTTTTGATTGTTGATAAGTTGAAGACTTAAATGGATTTTAACTATGCCAACATGCTGTTCATTTTGTTAAAGATCTCAATCTTTGATGAGTCATAGTAGATTAATACTACTTAAGGTACTATAATCTACACTGATCTCCCAATCATTTAGGTAGAACCGATTCGATCGTTTCTATTCTAGATCTATTCATTTTGATGAGTCTCGCCATAGACTTCAAAATTCATAGGGATTACCAAATCTTGCGTCGTTCGTCTAAAAGACAACAGACATTCAGACCAAACTAGTTTCATTTTTTCATTTTAGTTTAACCTAAACTAATTAATGAATGGAGGATTAGTTTGAATGAAGAGGCATTCGTTACAGAAGCCCTCCACATTTCTATAGGTATAGATCCCTATATCTGATTTTTACAGCATTGATCCACCCCTTAATTGGTAATTTTAGCTGATCTAATCCATGATAGCTTACATACCAGGTGCATATAGGTAAGGCTTAATGTAGAATCCCAATCATAAGCCCACCTAAAACCACATAATTGCATGACACATTGAACCAGGGTGGCACCGACTGGAAGCCATCCAGCCTGCAACCTTCGATGTGGGGACCTGCTGATCCAACGTTGGTCTTCAACCTTCATCCAAGGCCCGCCTCCTCTGCTTCAATCGAGGGATCCCCTCTACATGCTGATTAAAAACCATTCTTGCTGATGAAATCAATAACCCCCATCGTTGTGGATTTACCGTTGTGGATTATAAGACTTTGTTTTCCAAGGGATCACAGACTCAGTTCTCCATGGGTTAACAGACTATGTTTTCCAAAGGATTAAAAGCTTGCCGCAATGGGATTACCTACGAACAGTATGGAATTTCCAAAAACATTATGGGAGTATAATTTTGAACTTTTTTTTTTTTTTCCACTTGCTGGATTACATAGAGGTCAGAGACATTCGGTGGTATCCTTTCGTGTTGGAACTCATCCCCAAGGACAGGCGATGACTTCCAAAAAGGGGGACTGTAGTGATATAGGCCTCTGTCTTGACCTTCAAGGACACCTCTCTGCATCTCTTTGGAACTCTCAGTGTTACACCTTCTTGAAGCCTTCAAGGAGACGAGTAAACACTATTTTGGTTAACAATTATTATGAATTAATGGACACTAATTAATCAGATTGAACTTTCTCTTTAATGTGTGTTAATTCAGAATTGATCAAACAGTATTTTTGTCATTTCAATGATGATTTTACTAAGCTGGTATATTTTAAATATGACAAAGTTAAGAGAACATCTCAGAATGATCGTGCTTTAAACTGTCTGCTCTATGCAGAATGTGTCTAAAGTTGAATGAACAATTCTTCGTATTTGTTTGAACTGTTTTTGTTTCGAAGGAGAAGTTCTAGACATAACTTAATCTTCGGTCTCCCGTCCGTTCTAAAAACAATTCATCTGTGCTTAAACAGAGAGTGCTCTGTTTTCACACCTGCAGGTTTTTGTTTTGTCTCCGTGCTGGGACTCAGTTCTCAGCACTCACTGGGTTTTGGAGTTCTCGGGGAGAAGGGAAGACGCACGGACGTTTTTCTCCAAGCTGATGTACGTTCCGGCCAGGCACCAAAGGCCCACGTCTTCAGCAAAGGTTCAAACAGCACGTCAGCTGTGAACCACTTCGAGTGTCACAGCTCCAAGCGGTGACACTCTTTCTGAAGTTATCTTGAACAAAACCAGAACCAGGCATCACTCTGGGAGGCCGACGCAGACTTCACGAGACCGTGGCAAGATGAAAGTGGTCGCCTGTAAAACGCAGCAGCCTGCGCGTCTGGCTTGACTAATTTACCGGAGTTGAGACAGGATCATCTTCACGAAGGTAAAAGTGTTTCATCACGGGACGGACGTCCAGCCGAAACCGAGCAGAGGGTGCTATCACTGGTTAAACATCTCAAGATAAGATTCAACCATTTCATTTCAATCTTTTATCTTTCCTCCTTAAACTCCTCCTTATGTTTATTTTCATCATGGTAAACTTTAAGTAATGTGCCAACAGAAAGGTCCAACTGTCTGTTTGTTTTAATTTGAATTCTTGTCAACGTAGTTATTAAATCAGAGCTAATATCGATACAAATGTTTAATGTAATTCTTGTGATAGTTTCAATAAAAGGTCTATTTTTTGGTAGACCAACATAAATTGAAGTCTAAGTGTGAAATTACATTTCTGGCTAATCACATCGTTAGATTTGTTGATTTATTCTGAAAAAGTTGAGACCCCGTGAACTTGGTGGCAAGTTTGTGCAGATAAAAGTCTGCTCATACCTGCACGTCTAAACTACTGTATAGGTAAGTCAGTAAACTGACTAATAACTCCTATATTGTTACACTTACATGACCTGCGACTTATAGGCTGAAGCAATTTCTCCCATATTTACCGGGTATAAACCAATTTTTGGCTGAGATATGACCATTTTCATTCATTCTGACTGAAAATATTGAACACTACAATTTTTTGCTGCTGGATGGCACTCGAGTAGTAAGGCATGCCAATGTATCATGTAAAAGGTAAGTGGCTATTAATGACACATTCAAAAAAGTTAAAGACAAAAAAAACTTGCCATAGCCTTCCACCTTCGTTCTGCTTGCTGCTTGGAGCATCCGTCAAATCTGCTTCATTTTGCTGTACCGCACCGGCGAAATGCAGCTAATTTGACCACTGAAATGCAGCTAATTTGACCACTGAAGTGCATTTATTACGTAAAAGTTCAACTGAGACACATCTTTCATATAATCTTGAGCAAACAAATAATTGTTTTAGGTGCTTATCTTGTTAAATTTCGTATAAACGAACAGTATTCCTCCTTCCTTTTTTCCTTCCTGACTGTGCACTCCCGGGAGCACCGAGGCATAGAATACGTCTAAAATACAGCTGATTTGACCGTTAAAGTCATTTTATTAAATGGAAAATGGAGCTTATTTATATAGCCCTTTCCAGCCCCCGATGAGGGGCCCCAAAGCGCTTTACAATACCAACCATCCACCCATTCATACATACATTCATACACCGGTAGCGGCAGACTGCCATGCAAGGCACTTTCCAGTCCTACCGGGAGCAACTCGGGGTTAAGTGTCTTGCCCAAGGACACAACGACACATGGTGTGGGGAACCGGGATTCGAACCACCAACCTTCAGATCAGGGGACGACTGCCATTACCACTACGCCACGGCCGCCCAAGCAAACGTTAGACTGAGACTCACCTTTACTATGAAGCTGAGCAAACAAGTAATTGTTTTTAGGTGCTTATCTTGTTAAATTTCGAAGAAACGCACCACAACTTCCCCTCTGCGCATTCCTACTTCCGCTTATTGGCTTGCGAAATGCAGCTGATTTGACAGTCAAAGTGCATTATTAAGCAAAAGTTAGACTGAGACACACCTTTACTATAATTTCAAGCAAACAAATAATTGTTTTTAAGTGTTACTCTTGTTAAAATCGTGTTAAAGTCCTCCTATGCATGCTCCCGCGGCCACCATTTGGCAGCCAATCGATTTTTTGCACAACACCGGCCCACATTTCCAGGTGCGGCCCACATTTATGGGTTGTCAGTGGTGACTCGTAACAAACGTGGCGTGTCAGCGGTGACGCATAATAGATGTGACGTATAAGGTGAAGCGACATATTTATGGATTTTTCCATGTTATTAGACATATTTGGACTGATGCGACTTATAGGGCGGAGCGACGTGTATGGTGGAAAATACAGTAATAGGTGATGAACACGCACCCAAAGACCACATAAGTTCTAATTATTAGGTAGCATGGAATAAATAATGTTGATATTTACAATATGTTATTTAACTTTGATTTATGTGTATGTGGAAAATCAATATATACCTATTGTATTTTATAATTTAATTATGTGTTTTTCACACAAATAGAAAATAATTTGAAAGTTTGCAAATTTTCAATTTTGCAAGAACAACTTATTTGTGTGTTAGTTTAAAACAGGACTAACAGAACCTTCATATGTGATAATATGAAAAATAAATAACAACCATTTCAATTTTGGATAAATAACGTCACAGAGAAAAGCATGCTGATGTTGTGTAAAGTAATTTAAGGCTTAGCATTACTTGAAGGAATATGAATTGCCAACCACCTCTTATGCCTGAATTAAGATAATCTTATAGGTGTAACTGGGCGTGGTAGGCTGACAGAGAATAACCATGGAAAAGTACTGGGAGATGTGACTAGTGGTACAGCGAACACAAGGGAACAAGTTGAACACAAGAGGACAAAACGCTGAACCAAAGAAACAGAAATAAACTTAAAACAAAAAAGTGTCACAAAACAGTAAAAAATACAAAGTAAAATAAAATAAAAACCCAAATTGTAGCAGAATTACAGCCAATTTTGTGTTTTATTAGTTGGTAATAGTTTATTAGTTGGCTGCAAAGGGTATTTTGTACTGGGTTGCCTTGTAGATGTGCACCAATTGATTTGTTTCTTAGAGTTTCACTGAAATCTGTCTTGTGGTTGATTGAGAAAATTTGCTTGCAGACAATCAATGTTGACTTTAAAAGCTTCAATAGAAAAGTTTTAAAAGCTGATTTTGTGTGATCAAATAGTGCTTTGAGTAAATGTTGGTTACTCAAACATCAAATTATAGCTAAATATCTTGACAACTGGCTGATTTATAGCAACTTCTAAATTTGCTATAGTTGTAGCAGCCATTTTGATTGGGGTATGACTCCAAAAGTTAATCAGTTGCAGATGTGTGTCCATTGATTGCCTTCAAAAAGTTTCAATACAATTTGTCAAGAGGTTTACAGTATAGGATATTTTGCTAAGGCTACAGACAAACACACACATGCACACAAAGACATGAGAGAAAACATGCATGTATGGGAAAGTGAGCAAAAATATAATGAGAATATAAACATGTTACATTGCTGTATGCTTATTGAAACAAAATAATATGAATACCTACATATCAACATATTTACCAATAAAGCAAAGCAAAGTCCATCAGTGCAACACAGACCCCACATGGCCAGTTTCCATTCATTGGTTTAAAAGCGTCAAGACCTCAACACCTTTTCTGCATTTTTTTTCCTCAATAACTATTATATTGTCTCATCTTATCTACAATTACATTTGCCAACTTTTTTATTTTCATACGTTTGCTGGATTTCTTTGACAGTATCTTGCATTTCATTATGACATCTGCCAATGTCTATTTATTACAGCAAGCTTTTAAAATTTTTCTTTCTTTCTTTCTTTCTTTCTTTCTTTCTTTCTTTCTTTCTTTCTTTCTTTCTTTCTTTCTTTCTTTCTTTCTTTCTTTCTTTCATTCTTTCCTTCTTTCTTTCTTATTTTATTTATTTATTTATTTTACTTTTTATTTTTTTATTTTTATTTTTTACTGTTGTCATACTTTATCAAAGAAAATACCACACCTTGAAGTTTTTGGTTAGTAGAAGGTACCTATCATGGTACCACAAAGCAAAAATTCCAGGACGTCACTGGACTGGAAACAAAGAAATGGTCAAGTCTTTTTTTTTTATTAGAAAAAGAGTCAGAAGCACAATTTTTGTAGTTTACACGTGCTTTACTTTTAACTTCAACAAACGTTCAATACCAAAACAACTGGACTTAATTTGTAACAGAAGACGTTTCGCTCTTCATTCGAGGAGCTTTTTCAATTCAAAGGGCAGTGAGTGTGGGGTTCAGGTTATAAAGGCTGAGTGAGATAAGATATACACATACATATATGTAGATTGACAAATCAAACCTCACACCTTAACAGTAGGGGTTTCTTAAATGTATTTTACTTTTAACTGAAATTGAACAAACTTTATTTAAAAACATTGGGTTCTTCAACTTCACTGGCATCCAAAAATTCAAATGTGCAGTATGTGGCTAATATCAAAAAAGGTGTTCAATACAGGATTAACTGGACTTTATTTGTTGCAGAAAACGTTTCGACTTCTGTCCAGAAGTCTTTTTCAATTCTGAATGAATGAAAGCTGTGAGAACGAGAAGTTTTATACAAGCCACGCACCAACATATGAAATTGGAAACTGAAATAACACCACAAAATACCTAACATGCCCATTCTATTTAAATTGACAAAACAACACATCACACCTGGGGGTTTGTAACACATACATGTAAATTGAAAGATCACACCTTAACAGTAGGAGGTTCCCTTGAGGTCTCTGGTAGAAGACACAAAACTGTATGTAAATTGACAAAAAACACCTCCCAAACCACCTGTCCACCTTCTGGACAGAAGTCGAAACGTTTTCTGCAACAAATAAAGTCCAGTTGATCCTGTATTGAACGCCTTTTTTGATTTTATCATGTCCTGGACGACTGAGAATCTTCACCAGCATGTGGCTAATATCCTTAATTGTTACTGAATGTTAATTGTATGTCAAAACAGTTGTCCTGTTTTCAAGCTCTGAATAAACACATAACTGAGATGGTAAAACTAATTAAAGAAAAAAGTAGTTGTATGCAATTTAATAGAATGTTGAAGAAGAAAATATCTTGAAAATAAAATAATCAAATAATGAAAACAAATGTGATATATGACTGAAATAACATTTATTTTATTTTGAAAGAATAATTTAGATTGGTGCAAAGATTTACTGTGCAAAAAAAATCAAGATGCATCAAATCATGACCCTGTCATGTAGAACTGTGTGAATTATTATGCTAAAAATGCACTCTTGTATTGAGAAGATCATGTTAAGATTTAGTTGAAGGCAACACTATTTTCATGTGGGCTATGTTGGCTCTAAATTGCTCTCCAAAGGTGATGTTTGCCAATTCTGCTTAACCAGTGTAATAATATATTTATTATTTTTTTATAAAAATGCATAATTCTGTGCTGGGCTCGGTTGTACTGCTCATTATAGAGGCACACAGAGCAGCTATCTCCACATGAACATCCAAGTTAATGGGCCACAATAAAGACACCACTGTCTTCATTTTATGGCTCAGTTTTCTAATGGCCTACTTGGCTTTCCTAAATGTTGTCTCACAGGAGTCATCTGGGTCTTTTTAAGATATCAACGATTCTCGGCACACTCTTTCCTCTTGGCTCGCATCTCTCTTCATTCATTTTTCCACTGCAACTTATTCCTGTCCCCCTCCTCTTCTACTCGTGACAGCTACAGGCAGCCTGCAGTAGCCCAGGGCCGTTTTCCGGTGCCTTTGGTTTCATTAGTGGGCCCCAGATGCTTTGCTGCTTACAAAATTATGAACGGGCCGAAGCCAACCACCTCCAGATGGGACCATCTATATTCAGATGAGCTGTTTCCTCACAGTCAGAGCAATCCCACCCTGATGTCCTACAGTGTTGTCAACAAACTTGCTGACAAACACAAACACGAACAAGTACTAACAGATGCACACGATGACAAAAGAAACCATGTGTACATGTCATGCACACACACAGATCCATTCGGGTAAAAGAAAATGCACACACACATAGACACTCAGGTGGCATTTCTCTCTTTATGAACACAATAGCTTTTGTGGTGTTTTGAAGTTTTTCAGCTTGAGCTTTTATCTTGCATTGTGAAATGGACAGAAGTTCAGGAGGAATTATTGGAGCACTTTCACAAATGGTCTGAAAAAGATCTTGAAACATCAACACCACAACCAACCTGTCAAACAATACACACACTTCAGCCAGCTTGGGAGGAAAAACAACAAAAAAACAAAGATTCATTCAACCTTTATTTAGTCAGGTAAATCTTATTGAGCCTCGTGGGCTCATTTACGAAAGCGACCTGCTAAAACTAAAGAACGATGAACAGCAATGGTAGAATTTCCTTAAACAATGAACAATAGAAAAACAAAAGAGAGAAAAACAAAAGAGAGAAATACATAGTTTTTTTTTTTAAACAAAGTATCAAAAAACTAGCAAAACATTATAAGGTAGATGTATAAAATCAAAGACAGGAACATATCTGCATTGGTTTTTGCCAGGATTCCAACAGATTCTTAAAACCATTTAAAGAGGTCAAGGTCGAGAGCTTCAGATCTTTTTGTAAGATATTCCATGAAGCAGGAGCAGAGTAGGAGAAGGCCCTTTTTCCAAGTTCAGTCCTCACTGACGGAACACTGCAGGTAATCATGTCCTGAGAGCGCACACTGTAGCTCTCTTGTTGATTGTTTCATTTTTGGAACATTATTCTTCTTTCTCTCATTCTTAGCTAAATAAACTTTAAGTGCCCTTTTCTTGCCTTATGCATAGCAGTAACTTAAGATCATGATATTATGTAAAAAGCAGATTAATGCCATCAACATAAACCTAAAGATATAAAAGCCCAGGTGCAAAACTTAATTTGCTGCACCTGCTTCGAATGTTATCAGCCACTAAATGGCATATTATCAGTTGTTATCATCCCCACATGTAGTGCTCAGACTGGCCTTCCTGTATCTCCTAGTGGATTTAAAGGTATGTTGTTAGTGTTGTGAGCACTCACGTGGTGGATGGACTTGTGAACAGTGCTTTAAGTGGAAAAAAATAAGTGCAGGTACCCTCCCTAATGTCATAATAATATGCATACCTGCAAACTCAGAAGGGATGAAAAAGGTGACAAACGTTGCGCCAACCCCCCCCCGAAAGATTTTGTAATTTTTTAACATGCTTCAAGTAAAAGTCATTTACTAACCTAATTTAATGAGGACATAAATAGGAAAGATTGTGTCAACCAAAAAATTAACAACCAACAACAGCAGCAAGTCAAATACAGCAGAACATTTTGCTAACAATGCGCTGCTCCGAGTCAACAGATGCATTTAAAAACTTAAGACTTATCTCTTCAGACAGGCTTTTGGTTAATTTTGTACATTGATTTTAGAGTTTGTTATGTTTTACCTTTTTGTATAGTACTTCTGTGATTTTATGATTTTATTTTTCCTTTTGTAAAGCACTATGTGACTCTCATGTCTGTGAAATGTGCTATATAAATAAAACTTACTTACAGTAAAAACTCATTTCTTAAATATGCTGGTGAAGATGTTTTGCCAGAAATTTTGAATAAAGTAGATGCCATTTCCTGCATTCTTGTGTATTTTAACAAGTTGTTAAACATCTATGTTTACCTACATGTAAACATGATTCACTAACTATTTTAGAGACATCTAACAAAATAAAGTCAGGTCCTGTGGACAGATTAAAAAATTGTTGAAATTATTATTGATCATGAATCAGGATATTTTAGAGACACCTCATTTAACTAGTTCATATAGACATCATCCTGTTTTTAAACTCACTCCTGTGGCTAAGATAATTAAATTAATGTGATACTTTATCACAGTGGCTTTAGGGGTGCAATTGACTGTTATTTTGTTAATTTTTATTTATAATAATAATAATAATAATGAATTCAGTTTATAACGCGCTTTTAATTAGTGAAAATCTCAAAGTGCTACACACATTGAATGCTGCACACATTCATACACCGGTAGCGGCAGACTACCATGCAAGGTGCTTTCCAGACCTACCGGTCTAGTTAGTTTTATTTGTAACACAACATGCTATTTTACTAAACAATGGTTAAACTGCATGTATAAAAATATTAACTTTACCCACACGTTGGAGGAGTTACTTCCGCTTCCCTCGCGCTCTGTCGCGCTGCAGAGTTTGTTTTTATTTTTTTTACAGAGTTCGCTGTCGTCTCCTCCCCCTGTCTATCCTGAGGTTGTGATTGGCCAAATGACGCGCTCCACCAAAGATGTTTTATTGTCGTGAAGATGCATTACTCTTTCTTGAAATCCAGTCGGGGGAAATGATGCATTCTAATCTGCCACGGGTCTTTCAAGTGGAGAAGACGAAAATAAGTTCCGGAACGCACCTTACGCTTAAAAAAAGTCCCGGTACTCTCAGGGTTAAATTTTAGA
>JBBPBX010010390.1:0-28121 GCA_038048925.1 Garcialebias charrua
ATCTAGTTCCCTGGATTGAGGTAGAACGTATATGTAGCATCAAAGCCACAGCTACGAGGATTATAACAACCATTTTCTACTTTTTCTGTGACATAAATAATCCTCTTCATGTTATCAGTATATCGGGATACTTTCAGCTCCTGGGGACATCCTGTTTGCCAAGAAAGCTGGTGTAATTTAATCTATCCTCAACAAGGCGAAGCTAAACCGACACCATGTGGCTTTTTTATACAAGCAAGCATAGTAAACCTAACTAAAGTGTTACAATTACAGTGCCCACTTATGGTTTTAGTTAGAATCATTTTTATTTTTAATTAAATAAAACTCCCCTACTTGAGTTGCTGCCTTGTGCCCTGACTCCAGAACAAGCAGAGGATAATGGATGGATGGATAAATAAACCCCTTTGCCAATTTCCCCCTTTGAGTTTAAATGTCGCAGGTCGGTGCAGATAAAAATAAAAATGTAAACAAGTACTTGGTAATAATCGGAGTCTTTCTTCCAGCAGTTTAACACTCTCCATCAGGTCGTGAACGGAAGAGAAACTCTGGTTTCCACTGTAGGACAGAAGAGACTGAGCGTCCAAGAAAATACGAGACAATCTGCAGGAGAGACAAGACAAGAGTTTTTTTTTACTGCTGTTGACACACTTCACAAATGAACTATTTTCATTTCATAACACCATAACTGTTTACAAAGTACAGGTAGTCCCCGACTTACGAGCGAGTTCCGTCCCTGCGAGGTGCTCATAAGACGAAATCTCGTATGTCGGAACACGAAACACGTGTCGCTCGTAAGTCCGGATTTTCGGTCGTAAGTCGGAAAATTTATGCTAGCGCTACTACGAACACTCGTTTTTCAACACAAACGTACATACTAGTTCATAAACATGCTCAGAAACTTGTTTACAAACGGTTAGCTAACACACTTTCATCTAAAAACACATACCAGTGCTGTATTTTCTGTATGTTCTGTACAACTTTACTGTTCGTTAGTCAGCTCGTAAGTCCGGAACCTCGTATGTCGATGCGCTCGTAAGGGTTCAATCTAAGAAATTATTCCAGGCTGACTTAGATGTGTCATTATCTGATAATAATAGGTTAATCATACCGTAATAAAAAAAAAATATATATAAATCATAAAGAGATGAAATTAACATTAGCACGGAGCATGGATTTTCAAGTTAATTTGTTTAAAGAACAAAATGTAGCTGGTTGGAAGACAAAAAAAAAGTTTGGTTTTTTTTTTTACATTTAAAAACTCAATAATAAAACAAAAAGTCAATACCAATACATCAAATATATACCGGTAACATATTTTCTGATCCTTAGTTTGTTCTCCAAGCAATGTGCCTCAAATTAACTCCAGCTCTCCTGTCTTTAAACATAATTTCTTTCTCTATTCCACCTACAAGGAGTTGTCAAAGTTGCCAACTTGTCCCGGTATTTCTCCCGGCAATTGTTCGTGGAAACAGGGATTGTTGATGTTGCAGACGATGCTCTGAATCCAGGGCAGGGTGCCTACTGATGGCAGGGCTTTGTTTGGGAAGTGACCTGCGAGTAAATCAAAAAAAGGAACGGCACATTCAAAGCTGAGACATTAACCTATGAAACATAACGATGCATCTAAAAGATGAAAGGCACATTTTAAATGTACAGACTTCTGTGCACACAGTAAATACAGCACTCTGTAAATCAGCAACGAATGACTAAATTTGATAATACAGTAGTCCCTCGTTTATCGTTGGGGATCCGTAACCTGAAACCCCACAATAAGTGAAAAACCGCGAAGTAGGAAGACAAGTAGTAAGTAGTAGTTTGCAATATTCTAAATAATGTTTCTAAACTCTCTAAAAGAGCACAGAATGTCATGATCTCAGCTCTCTGCCACCTGCAAGGGCTCTTGGCCACGCCCACTTCTCCGTTCTGCGGGGAGATCAGCTGAACAGCTGCAGGAGGAAGCAATCATGCAGTGTAGGCTGCACAGAGGTGCTAAATAATTTAAAATAGTTTATTTTTAAATAAAAAATCCATGCCGATCATGTGGCTCATCCATCAATCAGCCAATAGACCTTTTACCAGTTGACGTCATCGCGCATGCGCACTCGCATTTTTCCAGAATTTTCCGGAAGCACGGGCACGCAACTGGAGTGTTGCCGTTACTGGCAACAGTCGCGGTGGAGAAATAAGACTTTTATTGTGTTTATAATTGTTCCAGGCAACTTCAACGAGTAAAAGAAGAATGTGAGACTTGTTCGTTTTACAACGTCCCTCTGGGAAAGTCGAGTAGAGCGACTAAAAGAAGGAAGATGTGGAGCAAACCAGTACCACCGCCGGCCGGTACAGGCAGGATTTCACCCCGGCACGAAGCATCAACGTGTGTGCGTTTTTTATCTGGCTTGGACATTAATGATCCAAGCTCCGTGGATTACGTGGATTATATCTTGGATATGGGAAACAGACAGGGCGGAGAACGATCTCCCGCAGCGGAATGCTACTGGACAGCTGCTAAGCTAGCAGCAGCTAGCTAGTTCGACGAGACCGCGTTGTTCTTCGGTCTCCGCTGCGTGTGTTGGGGGTTCTGCCTGTTTCGACCTGCGACATGCAAGGAGATTCTTCCTTCGACCCCAGGTGAGTGGAATGTCAAAACGTTTGATAAGCCAACCGTTAACCGAATCTTCTAAAATCATTAAGCTACCAGTAAATGCATGATGTTTTGAGCCGGGACTTAGTGGCTCTGCCTGGGTGAAGGTTCAGGCAGCCCCACCGCGCGCACGGTTCATCTGTAGCCAGGACTTAGTGGCTCCTGGCTGGGTCCAGCCGGTTCTGGACCTCCAGGGCGCACTGGATCAGGTGTAGCCGGGACTTAGTGGCTCCTGGCTGGGTGAAGGTGACAGGCAGCCCCGCCGCGCGCACGGTTCATCTGTAGCCAAAAAAGCAACCCTGTCTAAGACAATGTGTATGGGCGTGCGGTTTCCTCCTCTCGTGTCCGCGGCACAATGTTCAGGCATTTTGACCAGCGGTTGTTCACTATTTTAAGAAAACAAGCTTCTAAATTACAACTCGCTATCATTACGAAGCTCCTCGGCCCCTTGCTTAGCCCCTGCATCCGGTTAGGGCTTTTTGCCGTCCAATCAGAACGCTCGTTTCAGGCGAGCTTTGCGTGATGACGTCAACTGGTAAAAGGTCTATTGTGTGTCATGTCCAATCTTACTTTGAAAGACCGCGATAAAGGAGCCAAGATGGTGTAGTGGCAGGGCTTTTGACTTGGAACCCGAAGGACGCGGGTTCGCGTCCCGGCCACTACACACCTTGGGGTGTCTATGAGTGCACATCTAATTCTCCAGCTCCCCGGGCGCTTTCTATGGCTGCTCACTGCACCACCTGGTAGGTGGTTGGGTTAAATGCAGAGATGAATTTCGTCTGTGTATGGGAAACATACGCAGATGACAGGAAAAGACATTATTATTATTATTATTATTATTATTATAGAGCAAGTCCACAAAAAATGAACTGCAAAGTAGCGAGGAACTAATTTATACACAGTTCTTTCTTAATTTGTTGTCGTTTTTTGCTAAGATATACTGTATTTATCAAAATAAATGTTTATCATTGTGCTCTTTTTAATTAATGTGATGCGTTATGTGACCTAGTTTTCACCAAGAAACATAAAAAATGTTAAGAATGTGGTCTTTCAATTCAATTCAATTCTGTTCATATATATATAGCGCCAAGTCACCACAGAAGTCACCTCAGGGCACTGAACAGAAACATTCATATACATAAGAAGTATGAAGAACAACATTAGAAGAACAAAAGTAAATGCATGGCACAGGTATCCCTCTCAATGAGGTCGGCCATGGCTGAGTGGTTAGAGCAGTCCTCCAATGCAAGAGTTGGGGATTAGATTCCACCAGCAGTCACATGCCGAAGTGTCCCTGGGCAAGACACTGAACCCCCTCATTGCATCCGATGTTTGTCCCATCAGTGTTTGAATGTGATCTCAAAGCACTGATTAATCTCCACAGATTCAGATTAGCTTTGTATAGATCTAGTAGAGTGCTGTATGAATGGGTAAATGAGGATGCAAAAAGCCATTTCAAGGAAACCCATAAGAATGTGTGTAAAAAAAACAAAAAAACAACAACAACAAACATGTTATATAGGGAATCACTTACATTGTCTTTGTTTGTAAGGAGGGTTTGATGAACGGACAGAGATGAGGATTAAAAAGAGGAAGAGCGGCCATAAAATCTCGATGATCAGCTGGATCTGTGGAGAACGGGGAAAATTAAAAAACCGTATAATAAATAATTAATAATGCTTACTCAAAAGAAAGAAGGATTGGACAGTGTAAAACAATCAGCACATTTATTTATTCGATATTCATAGTTTTGTTTTCCTGTTTTTTATTTTATTTTATTTTATTTTCTATATGCTTTTCTTTGATTTTAACATCTGGAATATTATTTTTTCATTATTAAAACATTCAGTTCAAACAGGACAAGGACTTTTGTTTTTGTAACGTTTACTTTATTTCAGAATATTTAACTTAATTTACAATTGCTTTATTTACAAATATCAAACATCTGTTTCAGTGTAGCTGTTGTGTTTGTCTTCTTATTCTACTTTTAGTTTTCTGCTATAGGGCTTTGCTACTTTTAGCTTCTTGCTAGCTTTATGATACTTTTACCTTTAACCTAATCTATAGGAATTTTGATTCTTTTGCTTTTAGCTAGTGTTTTGCTACTTTTAGCTTTGATCTAGCCTATTGTTAGCTTCTAGTTATATTTTTGCTGGTATTTTGGTGCATTGAGATTTTAATCTTTTATCACTTTTAGCTTTTACTAACCTTTTGCTGCTTTTAATTTTTAGCTATCCTTTTGCTACTCGTAACTAGCCTTTTGATACATTTAGCTTATACAGTACCTAACATTTAGATGCATTTAGCTTATAACTAGTTTTTGGCTACATTTATTCTATGGTTGGATTTTTTTGGTGCATTTGGCACTTTAAGCCTTTAACTAGCATTCTGTTTTTTTTTTTTTTAGCTTTAACAAATCTGCTTTTTTCATTCATTCAACCTTTCTTTAGTCAGGTAAATCTCATTGAGCCTCATGGACTCATTTACAAAAGCGACCTGCTACAAACTAAAGAATGATCAACAGCAATGATACAATTAATACCTTAAACAATAAACAATAGAAAAACTAGCAAAACTAGCAAAACATTTGCACTTCAACTTCATTGCAACACTTCAACTTCATCATCAAATGTCAGCAAAGTCATTCAGGACTTAGCGTTCATGCTGCAGTTCTGCCAATAAAATAAAATAAAATAAACTCAACAACAGGCATATTCATTTTCTAAATAAAACTACACATTTTGTGGCTTTTACAAAGATATTCTTCTTAAAAGAAGAACAGTTTATTTACTGTTTGGGGTGTCTTTGATAAATGCGTATTGGAGAATCAACAGTTTTTAAGAATTAATATGAAAAGTAAAAATGTGAGCACCTTGTGCCGTCTGCGATATGTGACGTTTTTCCAGAGCAGGAGGTATAATGGTCTGAAAAAAACCATGGTGTCCAGCAGCTACCTCACCATCCTGAAGAACAAAAGAATAGTATTCTGATTTAAAGAAAACACACAACTAAATTAATAGAGATGGAACAGCAGAGCACATTGAATTGTTGTGTTCTTGTTGGCAATACATTTAATTTTCCATCCTTTATTGTGTTTAGCTGTTTCCTTTTTTCCTCTTCAGAAAAACAGAAGAAGAATACAAGACTGAGCCAGATGTGTGCCGCTTAGGGTGGCTGCATGTTGGAGTAGCTCTGTTACGTTCATTCTGAGTTATTGCTTTTGAAAACTTTAATTCCTCTTTTCTCTGGATGCAAATCGCTGTTTCGGAAGATTTTTTCCTCTCATATCGGACGCTGTGCAGCTGGAAAGATTTTTACTGAAACCTTTTGACCAGAGCCATATAAAGTGAGAGTTGCGACACTTCCATAGAGTTCCGTTGTAAGAATGGAATGCGGAAGTCACGTGGGTCATGGAGGGGGCGATTTGTTCCATGGCTCTGGTTAGTCTGAAGCTGCCTGCAGTAGCGCTCCGTCGCCGCCAGAGGGCGCAGCTCCACAAGGTTTCCATAGCCGTTGTTTGGAACGATTGACCGCCTGTCGGTGAGATCAAAGCGTGTCGGAACTCTCTCTATATATGGCTCTGCTTTTGACTTTTGGGCATTTGTTATGATGCGTAACTATGGCAACATGCTTTTTTTTAACAACGAGGAGCAGATGATTAACATCTCAAAAGCTCAAATACCTCAAGTAAAAGCTCAAATACCTCAAGTAAATGGTAAATGGAGCTTATTTATATAGCGCTTTCCAGCCCCCTGTGAGGAGCCCCAAAGCGCTTTACAATACCAGCCATCCACCCATTCATTCAGACATTCATACACCGGTAGTGGTAGCCTGCCTTGCAAGGCGCCATCCAGACCTACCGGGAGCAACTCGGGGTTAAGTGTCTTGCCCAGGGACACAACGACACATGGTGGGCGGATGCGGGATTCGAACCTCCAACCTTCCGATCGGGGGTCGACTGCCATTACCACTGTGCCACGGTCGCCCCAAATCCCAAATGAGTTGAAAAGGAGGTGCCGTGGATGAATTCCCATCAACCTGGTGGCAGTACTTGAGTTCCTGTCCGCCGAGATCCAGGAGCTGGTGGGTAACTCAGCTCATGAAAATGGGAGGATAGGGATCATCCCCCTGCACCTTTAGCTGTCTGACCATGGCAACGAGGAGCTTGGCTCAAGGAGGAATTCTGCCTGTCCTGCTGGCCAGAAGAACCGAGAGGCCCGCCGGATCCGACAACAAGCTGAATCTGAGTGGACAGATCGGCATCTGTGGCCAGATTCTTTGGATTCGCTGCAGGAAATCCTTCCTGCCCACAGCTATCCGCATCTATAACAACTCTTGAATGAAACCGATGATGAGCTACAACACTTAATTTCCCTTTGGGATTAATAAAGTATTTTTGAATTGAATTGAAAGTTGCATACATTTACAAACACAATAATTTCATATACTGTAAAAATTTATATATATACACACTTACAGATAGTCCTCGACTTATGACGGCCTTGAGTTACGACGTTTCGCGGTTACGACACACCTCCCATTAAAAAATATATATTTTGACATTTTTATTTTGAAAAGCCAAGTTACGCAGTTTCCGGTTCCAGTTTTACTAGCTGCTGAGGCTACAGCTGCCCTGTACTCTCTAATGCCGGGTACCCACTGGACCCGTGTCGGGCGGCGGAAGCGGCCGGTTTACATTGAAAGTCTATGTGGAGAGGCGTCGAGGCGCGGCATATCGTGAAGCGGCGCATTTTGAGTGTTTGAAGCGGCGCGGCGGCACGCGGCAGTTCCTTTCCACGCACGCGCGCGTCCAAAGCAACCTACGCGTTGAGCAGCGTCGGATCGAAAAGTTTATATTTTGCGGCTCGATGTTGCTCGACGCGTCCAGCAAACAATCGGGAGAGCCTCTGCTATGTGATTACACAACGACAACGGGACTTTTTTTGGACTTTTTAAACTTACCCCATCGAGCCTCCATGAATTGGAACCAGACTCCGGTAATAAACTTGGACATTTTAAACAGTTGCTGCTGTCCGCTCGAACGTGATCACCCCAAACATTAAAAAAAAACGTTTTAATCTCAACAAAGCCTTTTGGAGCTGCAGTTCGGCTGTAGAAAACCAGGGCCAGACCCCCCCTCCTCTGCCTCCTCCCAGGGCGCGTCATCAGTGGCGTCTTCAGTGGCTGAAAACATGTGGGAACGTGACAAGCGGCCAAAAGGGGGCGGCAGGAGCGTTCTGACAAGTCCGGTGGGTACCCGGCATCAAAAAGCTAAGTCTGGTCCTCTGGACATTCAAAAAACAAAACAAAACTTGTTGGAGCAAGCTGGACTGGTAGAAACAGGCAGTAGCTGTGGAAAAGTAGCTGTTTTATGGACGGCGGTTTTACGTCGTAAACGCATTACAGAATACGGAGGAGGGACGGAGGAACAGCTTCACCAGCACACCAGTAGGTTATTAACTCTTTTTCCCATATGGCTCTCAAATGTATGTGTGTTTTGATAATTATGTAGGATACTGTGTTAGGATAGGCTAAGTGCTTGGTAAAATACAGTACTGTACGTATAAGGTGAAGTATTTACGTATGTTCCGACTTACGTTGAAATTCGGGTTACGACGCAGCGTAGGAACAGAACTCCGTCGTAAGTCGGGGACTACCTGTATTAAGCCGATTGAAGTCTTTGACTTGATTTTCTGACATTTGACTTGAGGCTTGGTTTAAAGAATTATTGATTTTTCCTAGATATTTTCATCCTTGCTCCTTCCTGGGACAAAACCCTCAGAGCTGAAGACGCACACTGGCTTCCTGTGTGCGTGTGGAGAGTAAAAGTTGCCTTTGGTGCCTCTGTAATCTGCTCCACAAAAGCAATCCCTGCTTCTTGTGGAAATCCTCCTGATCCAAACAGCTTATTACCTGTCTCAATCCAAGACACCCACTTTTGATCTGCCAGAGTAAATACTCAAATGAAGTAAACAAAGTCAATAAACTGCAGTGACAGATTTCAAGAAAATGTCTGTACGGAAATGAATTTCTGTGCAAGGTGAACTCATTTAAATATCAATGAAAGCTATTTTACTTTGTCATTACATCTTTCCATGCCTTGTTTGTTTCAAAGCTGTACAGTATTTGCTGTAAATAATAATAACATGGCAGGCACTCAATAAAAATAATTATCTTCGCAATAAATTGAGGGGAAAAGTGCATTTTTGTCTGTAAATGCTAGCTTTCTCTCATTAGCATCGCTAGTGACACTGAACCATCCTAAAAGAAAACAAAAAAAAATACTATAAGGCTTTAAATTGTATGTGTATCGAGTCAATAATTACCTTCCTTCAGTAAAATTATGTATTTAAAAACTCCTCCGAGCTTCTCCCCCCGGTATGGATGGACGCCGGTAGCTCGACATTGACTTCTTATAAAAGCAGGTGTAGCCGGCAAAGTCCCGCCTACAGACTCATCCGATTGGTCAAGGCACATAAAAAGGGGCTGACCTATAGACGGCCTTTGGCATTTGATTGGTCAAAACTCGTGCTTTCGTAACGGAAAAACTGCTGATTGGTCAGTTGCTATCTTGTCAATGACTGGCTAACACACCCTTGTAATACAGTACAGTACAGTACCTGCAATCTTTGATTCAGTAATTGTTAATCATACTAATAAGTTATCACTTCAGCCATTTAATTCTATAAACTTAGTTCTGAGTATTGTCAGTTATAGACTATATCCAATTAGTCATGAAATAATCTAGTTTTATAGTAAATAGGGAAAACTTGATTTTCTTCTGGACATGCTTCAATACTAACTTCTGAAATGAACTCAGCTGTATTAAAGCACTTTTCCCTAAAAAAACAAAGCAAAACAACAAAAACAAAAAACACTTATGGCAACTTATCCTACATCCTCTGCTCCTCAATAAATAACAGTACAGTATAACAATTTATTACAGATGTTTTTTAATAAGCATTCGTATAAACAATTTAAAATATAAACATAACTTTATCATACAAGGCAGTGACCTTTGTTGTGCCTATCACCACAGTCAGTAAAACACAGCACGAATGAAACAAGAGCACTCTCGGAAGTTTTTGATAGACACTTGCTGATATGTATGAGGACACGATGGACACCAAGTTCATTACAATGAAGCACACAAACGTTTTTATCTTGGTTCAATGAAGTCACCACTTCAAATACAGTTATATCAGAAGAGAAAAACATTTAAATCTGGAAGACTGATCGGCCATGCTTTACTCAATGTGACTCATCAAAAAACATCTGGTAAATTTCTAAAATATCTAATAAATATACTAAATGGAAAGCCGCTCCTCTATTGATATTGACGTCATTGCAAGTTATGCTCTTTGACTCCAGTGTGATTTAAATATTATAGAAAAAAAACAGTCCATGTTATGTAAAGCTGTAATAAAATTGCATAATGTATATATATATTTTTTTAGCTTGGCAGAAGCTTATGTACGGTAGGTTGAACTCTGCAGGGTTAACATGGTGAAGCAGGAAGTGCTCAAAGAAACACTGGCTGCTCTTGTCCCGTCAAGAGTCGATACGTCGAGGCTGGCATCGTCTTCAAGTGTATCTGCCATTGAAAGAGAAAGTTACATTTTTAACTTACAGAAAAAAAAAAAAACAAGTGATAAAAAAAAATAAAAAATTAAAGGCCTGGAAGTCCTTAAAGGAAAGCACATAGCGTACTGCCTTTTACACCACAGTTTTAAACTAAGATCAAACGACAAAGTGGTAGAAGTTTAGGGTCAAACCCGGAAAATATTGTTTTGTTCAATCTTGTAATATCACAACATGTCACACTAAATGACTCTCAGCTATTAGCATGTCAAATGTAAGCACAAAATTTGTCAAATTGACTGAGCAACAAGTTGACAGCCACCATGAAACTGGTAGCTTCATAATAATAATAATAATAATAATAATAATAATAATAATTAATTCAATTTATAACGCACTTTTCATTACTGAAAATCTCAAAGTGCTACACATATATTGAATGCTACACACATTCATAAACCGGTGGCGGCAGACTACCATGCAAGGTGCTTTCCAGTCCTACCGGGAGCAACTCAGGGTTAAGTGTCTTGCCCAAGGACACAACGACACATGGTGCGGGTCCCGGGAGTCGAACCGCCAACTTTCCGATCGGGAGACAACTGCCATTACCACTACACCACGGCCGCTTCAAACGTTAACGTACATTTAATTAATATTTCCAGGAAGTTTTATAAAAAATCCATCCAACAGTTGTAGAGATATTTTGCAAACAGACAGCACTACCTCCAAATAGTTGATGGTAAAGTTTTGAAAAAATATCTCGTGCAATCTGTTAGTATAAATTGTGGATGCGTTTCAGCTACTACCACACCTAGATTTAGCTCAATATCTATAAAATTAAATGTGTAATAGTTATTTATCGTGTTTTTAAGATCGGTTTGCTGTCGATGTGCGTTCAAGGCCAGTGGTTCATGAGATATTTTAGTGACAGACACAAAAATGAACACACAGATGCAGGCATAAACGCTGTTCACCTTTGACTTTGGGTGAAATTAAAACACAGTTATGAATAAAAAACAATCCAAACAAAACAAAAATGTTGGGAATAAGTTAAAAGCCAAGCTAAAACCAAATAAAAGTAAAAAAATATATAAATAAATAAGTTTCTCTCTTGAACATTACAAACTCAGAGTATCCATTTCTCAACTTCTCACCTCTCCAACAGCATTTGTGAGGATCTGGATGATCTTATCATGTTGAGTCGCAACAACACTCTGCCCGTTGATTTCAATGATGCGGTGCCCGACACGGATTCCTCCTCTTTCTGCAATGCCACCTCTCATCAGACTGCAGATCTGCAACAAGAAACGGGACAACTTTATTGATCAGAAACAATCTTGTGCGTCGTTTATCATTCAGTTTGTCAAATTTCCAAAATAATTTGCCACATTAACGTCGTTTTCCCCCCAACAAAACTGTAACGTTAAATTAAACTGACTGCTGAGACGTTTGTTTCTGAGGAGTAATAAGAGCCGCTGAAGAGATAGTTTTGTTATTGCCAGACTTTAAGAAACGTTACATACAATGCCGTCCTCAACACTGAAGCCCAGCTGAAACTTGGGATCGGGTCTTCTTATGATCGCCATGGTCACCGGAGGGCAGTGGACGATGCTGAGCCTGACGTACTTTTGGCTTTTCAGGTCCTGAGTTGCAAACACACACAAAAGAAGATATAATAATAATAATAATGAATTTAATTTATAACACACTTTTCATTAACAAAAATCTCAAAGTGCTAGAAAGTGCAACAAAAATCAAAGATCAAATAAAAACAAGTGATAAAATCAAGTAAAATCAATGATAGTATCACTAAGATCAAATATAAAATCATGTGGAGGCAGAGAAGGCTCGCTTAAAAAGAAAGGTCTTTAAGCCTTGTTTAAAGTCAACCAGTGACTGTGGAGCTCTCAGGTAGTCAGGGAGGGAGTTCCATAGGCGGGGGGCAGCCACACAGAATGCCCGGTCTCCCATGGTCCTTAATTTGGTTCGTGGAATGTGAAGTAGATTACTGTTCTGTGATCGTAGAGACCGGGTGGATGAATATGGTGCAAGAATGTCCTTTAGATAGTCAGGTGAAGTTCCATGTAAGCATTGGTGTGTAATGAGAGCAGTTTTGTACTGAATTCTGTAGGTGACAGGAAGCCAATGGAGGTTATGGAGAATGGGTGTAATATGTTCAAATTTACGAGCTCTCAATAAAATCCTTGCTGCACTGTTTAGAATATATTGAAGCTTCTGAAGGTTTTTGATATAATGACTAATCTACATTTCCAGGAGTATTTAAGAATTCATATACTGTATAGTTATATAAGTACATATACAAGTACCGGTACAAGTACATAGTTGTCATTGTTTACTGTTATTGTTGTCTGTACTTTACATGTTCTGTCTGGAACAGATCCCTCTTGTAAATGAGTCAATGTGGCTCACTGAGGCTAGCTGTATAAATAAAGGTTGAACGAATGCATATCACCCGCCTCCTGCACGCCAAAGCTTTAAGCTAAATTCTTGCATGATCTGTTAGTTCTCAGACTATGTGATGTGGATGATTGTCTGCTACTACCAATCATACTGGCTCAGTATCTTAAAAAAAAAAAAAATCACTCAGTTATAGCCATTTTAGTTTGGTCAGGTTGATTAGCTGTGGTGGCCATTTTAAAATTTGTATGTTAACAAAGACAAAGTTGTAAACAAAACTGTGTTATCTGTAAAAGGGATGGCTGTTCCAAACCAAGAATTTAACTCAATACAGGGAGTCCTCGAGTTACGTCGCCCTCGACTTACGGCAATCCGGAGTTACAAACTTATCCTAATTAATAAAAATATGAAAAAAATTTTTTTTGTTTTTTTGTGTAAATGTTCTTGATTTCATGTATACAGCACTTTGTTGCAGCTGTGGTTGTTTTAAATGGCTTTATAAATAAAGTATTATTATTAAAATTACTAATTTTTATTATTTTTTAAGCCAAATTACGCAGTTTCTGGTAGTTTCTGACAGTTTCCAGCCTCTATGTTTTTAGCTTCGGTAGCTCCGGCTTCGACAGCCAAACCGTGTTGGTTCAGAGGTTGCTCTGCGTAGACACATGTGCTGCAGCTGAACGGCGGTTTTGCGTAGGGACAGATAGACCAAGGACAAAGACGCTGTGGAACACGTGAAGCAGCAAGACAGCAAGATGTAGTGGAGGAACCACGAGCTAACATGCTAATGCTAACGGACCCGACGGGCGGCGGTCCGAGACGCCTGCTGGGGCCGGGAGCTCCATCCATGTCTGCCTGGCAGCCTCAGATGTTTGATGGACACCGAGGTAACATGCTAAAACGCGGATAAACAGCTGGGCAGCCTTTTTGGAGGGACGACACCGAGCTAACGGGGGCTAAAATGCCTTTTGGAGGGACGACACCTTGAGCTAATGGGGGGCTAAAATGCTAAAGCGGCCCGGACCCGACTGGCGCGGCGGCGGAGAGCCTGCTGCAGCCCGGAGCTCGCATCGATGTCTGCCTGGTAGCCTCAGATGTTGGATGAAGACCGAGGTAACATGCTAAAACGCGGATAAACAGCTGGGCAGCCTTTTTGGAGGGACGACACCGAGCTAACGGGGGGCTAAAATGCTAACGAGGCCGTACCGGAGACATGGACCCGACGGGCGGTGAAGACCAGCTCACAGTAAGAAATTTTATTTTTTTTATTTAATTACAGTACGGTATGTCTCTAAATGTACTGTACAGTACTGTATGTGTTTTTTGATAATTATGTACCGGTAGCTGTGTTAGGATAGGTAACTTGGTAACTGTTCATTACCGTACATGTACGTGTATCAGTGGCGGCTCGGGTGGTCCCCGACTTACGTCAAAATCGGGTTACGAACGGCCTGTAGGTCCGGAACTCGTTCGTAAGTCGGGGACTCCCTATATCTGCAAAACTGGCTGGTCCGTCGCCATTTTTGTATTTTGTGAAGTCAGTTTGTCTGTGACAGCCGTTTTGAATTTGGGTGACTTCAAAAGTTGATCAGTTGTATACACACACACTCACACAATGATTATTTATTTTATCTTATTTATTTTATTGAAATTCAGCCTGTGGTTAATGAGATAATTTGCTAACGGACAGAGTTGATTCCAAATGTTAAAGCTAGATTTTTAGTAGAATATATTTTTCTGATCAGTTAGAGCTTAGAGTGTGAGTTGGGGATGATCCTCAGCTACTGCCACACCACATATGAATTCAAAAAGTGTAAAGCTGTGAGTTGTAGGAGTGTTTGTGTTTGCAGTGTTGCGTAGCTGTGGCAGGCATCTTTCATGGAAGTGACTCCAAAATTCAAGCAGTTGCAGATGTATATCCAGTGATTACTTTCTGGGAGATTTATCTTAAGTTCATAAGATATTTTGCTAACAGTCCAGAGAAACACACACAATGGCAATTAGTGACGCCCAGTTTTGATCCAAAGCTCAGTAAATTAGACCCAGAAGTTGTTTTTTATGCTTTGTAGTGCAAAAGCAATCAACAGTTTTTAAACAAATAGTACTGTACATTTATTGTAAGAGTTTTAATTTTAACAAAATTAATATTACTTTAAATACTTTTGTCAGTTGGGATTCCAGTGGTAACCGAACAGCAACCAAAGCCAGATAAGACAAGGACAGCAGAGATTCGTTATTAGTTTGTTTGGTTATGTGAGAAGTTCTGGCGCGCCATATCTCATCTTTTTTTTTTCCTGCTTCTTTAACCAGTATCACTTTTTTTTTTAAAGAGTGCTCAAGGAAGGAGTGATCTGAGAACACTGGAAAGAAATGTCTGTTCTTTTCCAGCTTGTCCCAGATATTTTCTAAATACCACCGGTGAGATAGCAAAGACTAGTCATCTGGCAGCGCATGGTTCTTGGTCAATAACACAATACAGCTGTGACATTCCCAAAACTGTTTTTAAAGAGCTCACGAAGAGAAAAGCAAAACTATATTGTCAGCAAAATGCCAAAATGACTTCATATTCAAGATTTTATTGAAAAGATGTCAACTCTGTTATTTCTTAACATAAACTGATCTTAGTTTAAAACCACGAAGAACGGTGGAGGGCGATATGCAATCCTTCAAAGAATCGGAGGCCTTTAATTACGGAAGGTTTTCTTACGAGAAGCAAAACTTTGGGAGCATTTTAGAGAACCAGAAATAGGTAAAAGTTTAAACTTCATGATCTCCTTTAGATGATGAAATGTGATGATCAGCAGAAAAATCAGATACCAGATCAGAACAAAATTTTACCGAGGTGCTGTATAAAAAAAGACTTAAAGAAAAAAGAAATATCAAAGCATGTTTAAAAACACTGATAAAAACGTTTCGACATTTTCATACAGGTAAATGTTGTCGGATTAAACTGTTTATGGCATGAAATGAACAATAAGTGGAGTCACAGTTCCACCTAGAGCAACTAAAAGAATGAAGCAAGTCCGATTAAGATCCGGTCTGTAAGAACCAGCAGGGCTCTATGATATTTTTCAAGAAGCTGCATTAGTTCACCGAGCTTTGAGTGCATCCATCTCCTTACCCGTATGATGTTCTGACAGGTGGTGATTGGCAGACCCACCAAGCTGGTGCCATTGACAGACATGATGCGGTCACCGATGCTGAGCTCACCGCAGCGCTCAGCTGGACCGTCGTGAAGGAGGTTGGCCACCACCACGGTGGGGAGGATGGAGCCCCACCCCGACTCCACCACGGCCAGACCCAAGATGTCTCCAGGAGCCTTGGTGATGGCTATCTGAAGACAAGAAATTAGAATTTACAACACACATGTTACTCTTGATGTTGCTCTCAGATTTATCCTTGCTTTCTTGTTTTTGTTTTGTTGCTTCAAATATTTTGTCGTTTAAAGTGTGGCAAAGCAGATGTTTGTAAAATTTCTTTGAATTGAAGTGTTATAATGAAGAAACAAATATACAACACGTGTATATACAATCACTCAGCTTACATCTCGAAGGTTCTGCGAGTCTGAAAAGTGGGCCAGGTCTCCATTGTAGAGCTCCTGACTTTCCAGGTAGTCGCTGTACTCGCCCGGCTTCAGATCTTTGGCCTTGATGCCGTTAGCCTGGAGGAACTGTTGATACGCGACTCCAAACGCCTGTCCAATAGCCTGAGCTATGATCTGAGCCTGGTAAAAACACAGAAGAAGAAAAACGGCAACGCTGACTCGGGGACGGTACAAGTTATTTCATATAAAAACTGAAGGAAATGTATTTTAAAACTAGAAAATAAATTTACAGAAAAATGCAGAGGGAGTGCCAAGCTACTGATTTAACTAAAGAAGCTAAATGTTTTATACTAGTAAAACGAGCATAACATGGGCTAAAATGAAAAGAACATAAGCCAAAAAGAAAAAGCAGCAGAACAGATGCAAAAACTCAAATTACCAAAAACCATAGCTAGAATTATCAAAACAGATGCTGATTATATTTGTATTCATTTTAACTTTCTTCAGTCAGAAAAAAAAAAATTACTGAGCTAAAAAAAAAAATCTTATTCAGGTGTTTCTTGTGCAAGACAGAAAGCATTAATATTAGCCTACCTCAGTCTACCTCAATCCAGGGAATTGGATTGTGGAATGGTTTGGAGAGTGATGTTAAAAATGCCAAGTCAATGTTTACATTTAAGAAAATGATCAAAACTAAATTGTTAAAAATATATATATGAAGTAGCGTAATGTGTATTGTATTAGTTAGAAAATTAGAAAGAGTTATTCATCTTGTTCTGTTACTGGAAGATTATTATTGTTTGAACTGACTGTTTGAAAAAAGGGGCAGATATAATGAGATATTTTTTCTTCTTTCTGCTACCTTTCATTTTTTTATATTTTGTACGTTATTTATGGGATTGTTTTGTATTGTTTTTTGTAAAAAAAAGAACAAATTTAATAAACATAAACATGAATATTAGCAAAAAACTCATTAAAGGCAGCCAAACAGATGCTGAAATTAGTAAAACTGCAACTGAAAGCTAAAAGATGCAGCATGATAGCAAAAAGCAAAAATAAGTAGAATGACAATTGACAGTAGCAAAATGGTTGCTAAAAGCGGAGTAGCATGAGAAAACGAAACAGATTTCAAAGTAACTGAAAATAACAAATTTCTGTGATTTTCTTTATTTTAAATTAAATACAGGTAATTTGAAAAGCAAAATATACAGTATATGTGTATTTTTTTCATTCAACCTTTAATCTCATTGAGCCTCGAGGACTCATTTACAAGTAATACTAAATGAAAACGAAGTAGCAAATGGATTCAATGATTACTTTGTAAACGTTGGATCAAATCTTGCAAAAACAATTTCCAAAGTGGACAAGGACGTGTGTTACTTAATTAAAGGTTGTGAAAATACATTGTTTCTAAAAGAGACTGACAAAGATGAAATAATCATGATAGTCAAAAAAATTTCAGATAAAAGGTCTAGAGACTGGTGTGAGATGGATATGATGGTTGTCAAGGACATAATAACTGATGTAATTGATCCGTTCACTTACATTTGTAATCTGTCTTTCACTACGGGCACATTTCCTGATAAAATGAAAGTAGCTAAAGTAGTCCTTATTTTCAAAAGCGGTGATAGGGGCAACTTCAGCAATTACAGACCAATATCATTGCTCCCACAATTTTCAAAAATTCTTGAAAAAATCTTTTCAATCAGATTAGACGATTTTCTTAAAAAGTACAACATTCTAAGTGATAGTCAGTATGGGTTTCGATCACAGTATTCAACATCTATGGCTTTAATGGAATTTATGGAGCATATCACCACAGCTACTGACAATAAACAACATTGTATAAGTTTATTTGTTGATTTACGGAAGGCTTTTGACACTATTGATCACAAAATACTCATTAATAAATTGGACAAGTATGGCGTTAGAGGACCTGCACTTGAATGGATAAGTAGCTATCTAAAAGATAGAGAACAATTTGTTCAGATAGAGGAAAATAGATCAAACTTTTGTAAAATCACATGTGGAGTCCCACAGGGTTCAATACTTGGTCCAAAATTGTTTAATTTATATGTGAATGATTTAGTGATGGTGTCCGGACTTCTAAAATGTATACTTTTTGCTGACGATACTACCTTTTTTTATTCTGGTAATGATTTAAATCAAATGTCTGAATGTTTAAATATGGAATTTGTTAAATTACAAAACTGGTTCAAATTAAACAAACTATCATTAAACTTAGATAAAACTAATTACATGTTATTTAGTAAAAAAACAAAAACTACGGGTTTTTCTCTAAAAATTGATGATGTTGAAATAACCAGAGCAAGTGAAATGAAATTCTTGGGAGTGGTGATAGATGATAAGCTCACTTGGAAACAGCAAATTAACTCGGTTAAAACTAAGATATCTAGATCCACAGGTGTGTTGTATAAAGTAAGGGATTTGTTGAATGAAAGAGCGTTGTATTTGCTCTATAATGCCATAGTTGTTCCACACTTGATTTACTGTATAGAGGTTTGGGGAAAGGCGTGTAAAACCTTGACGAACCCTATATTTATTTTACAAAAAAGAGCAGTGAGAACTATTGCGGGAAAACCTTACTGCCATCCTTCGAATATATTGTTTAAGCAACTTAGGTTGCTTAAGTTTTATGATTTGGTAAATTACAACATTTTGTTGGTAATGTATAGAGCTCATAAAAATTCATTGCCTCTAAATGTTCAAGCAAATTTTGTAAAAAGAATGAGCTGTTACAACCTGAAAGGAATGGAGATTTTTGCAAAGCCAAAATACAGAACAAGTTTGAAAGGACGGTGTGTATCAATACAAGGTGTTGACTTGTGGAATAGTTTAGAAAATGAAATTAAAACTACTAACTCACTTTTTCTTCTTTCGGCTTTTCCCTGCGTTAGGGGTCACCACAGCGATCTAGTCGCACGAAGATTTGGCAGTTGTTTTTACGCCGGATGCCCTTCCTGACACAACCACAGACCACCGAGCAACCACAGCCCTCTGTGTGGAGCAGAGAGCTGATATCTAGGGTTCCCGGGGGAGCAGATGGTGTGGGTTAAGGGCCTTGCTCAAGGGCCCAGAGTGGGGCAGATGAGGGTGGAGACAGGTGTGACTGCTTCACTTATCCCACCCACATCTTTGATGTTGTCGGTACCGGGGCTTGAACCGGCGATCTTCCGATCACAAGCGCACCTTCTTAACCTCTGCGCCACCACTCCCACTACTAACTCACTTATAGTCTTTAAAAAAATGATTAAAGCTAATATGTTAATTAAATACTAAATACTGTACTCAAATTGTACAAAAAAAATGTGTATTCAAACCATGTAAATAGTTTACATTTTGTATCATTGTTGAGTGGCTTGGAAATTTGTATATTTGATTGAGTTATTTTTATTGATCTCGCTTTTTTTGTTATTACAGTATTATAGTAATAAGGGGCAGGTAAAATAAGATTCTTTTCTTCTCCCTGTCTCCTTTCATTTTATGTTTTTTTTTTCTTTTTTCATTATATTGTAATAATGTAAAAATGTTTTTTCTTTACAAAATGTAAAATGAACAAATAAATAAAAATAAATAAATAAACAAGAGAGACCTGTCTACAAACTAAAGAATGATGACAACAACAACAGTAGATTTTCCTTGAACAATCAACAATAGACAATCAGAAGAGAGAAATACAGTTTTTTTTAACAAGTTAAAACAAAGATATCAAATTAGCAAAACAGACAGATTATAAGGCAGATGTAGAAAATCAAAAACAGGAATATGTCTGCATTGGTTCTTGCCAGGATTCCAACAGATTCTTAAAGCCATTTAAAGAGGTCAAGGTCGAGAGCTTCAGATCTTTTTGTAAGATATTCCATGAAGCAGGAGCGGAGTAGGAGAAGGCCCTTTTGCCAAGTTCAGTCCTCACTGACGGAACACTGCAGGTAATCATGTCCTGAGAGCGCACGCTGTAGCTGCACTCACGCAAAGACATGTAGGAGGAGATGTATGAAGGCAGCAGACCAAGAAGTGATTTAAAGATGAAAATGTACCAGTGGAAGAGTCTGCGTGAAGTTAATGATGTCCAGTTAACCAGTGAATACAGGGTGCAGTGGTGGGTACGATAATCACAGCCAGTTATGAATCTTAGTGCACCATGATAGACAACATCCAACATCTGCAGGGTGCTTGTAGGAGCATTCATGTAGATAATGTCACCGTAATCAATGGAGGGAAGGAAAGTCACAGATACAAGGCGTTTCCTAAGCATTCAGTGTTAGACATGATCTGTTTCTGAAAACGAAACCCAGTTTAACTTTCAGTTTCTTTACTAGGTTTTCCACATGGAGTTTAGAAGAGAGATGCAAATCGACCAGGATATATATATACAGTATATATACTGTATACATATAGATATAGTTAGATAGATGTGTTCCTAGTCGGTGAATCCTGTTCATTGACAATGGCAATAATAAACCGACTCTGACTCTGATATAAACAAAAAAACAAAAAGCCAAAGCACAAAATTACAGATTGAGCAGAACGTTTTGATTTAAGAATGATAAAGTAGCCCAAAGTATGCTGAAGATTTTTGGGATAAAAAAAAAAATAAACAGACATAAGAAACTCCAAACAGGAAACCAAACACATGAATGCTGACCCAACATAAAAACAGACGGACAAGAGCAGCTGTGAAACAAACAGAATTAGCACAAACAGAAAACTAAAAAAGCTCTTTGTTAAATCAAACATTTTAATCAGCAGAAATGTTTAATAAAATAAGCTGAGGGAGAAAAACTGCTTGAAGAGGCGATATTACCCCTCAGTGACCCACAACTTATTAGTTGCTACAAGTAACTCTACATCCTCCTATTAGTAGCTGTGTTTACATGGACAAAATTTTGTGACCTGATTGAAATGTGTTCTGATCGCATAATTAGATGGCACCGTTTACATGTGCACAATCCGTTCATGACGAGTGTTTACATGCAGCAGGCTTTTATTCTGATCAGAAGTTCTGACATGCGCAGAGTGGTACACTCCCCCTTAAAAAAACACCGAAGAAGAAGTTACTTCCGTTAAAACCACAGAAGAAGAAGTTGCTTCCGGGACGAAAGTAAACAGACGCGTCAATGGACCCGCGCCAGATTGTAATGACGGAGACTGAGTTTTTACTGCACTCCCTGATTGAACTACAGGTGAAGCAGCGCGTGCTTTTAGTTTTTTTATTCACAGGATGAGAGCGCTGGACGTCCTCTGTCCTCCAAGCTGTCGTGGACAACAACTGTTGGTAAGATAATAAAAACGCTGTATGCTAATAAACTTTTTTGCCCTTTCCTTTTCTACCTGTCTGCGTGATACTGTCTGTATTTGTTATTAATTACTATTCTTCCTCTGTTTTCCTGTTTCTGGAGCATCAGTGTCACGATGCCAGGCAGTGCCCATGATGTCCTGCGCCACTCAGACCTCTATCAAAGGGCTCATCTGTTGACAAAAGTAAGGCTAATATTTACTATATTGTATTTAGTTTTACTACAACGATTACAGCTAAGAAGTATCTCAAAGTAGAGATGCTTAGCTGTAAAGTTTTATTTAAAAAAATGTTTGTTTGAACCATGTCTTTAAACAAATTCATTCATTCATTCAACCTTTATTTATACAGGCCTCTTTGAGTCATGGGGACTCATTTACAAGAGGGACCTGTCTCACTCACACCAAACAACCATCCACTCTCACACTCACACCTAGGGTCAATTTAGTCACCAATCAGCCTAACGTGCATGTTTTTGGTCTGTGGGAGGAAACCGGAGTACCCGGAGGAAACCCACGCATAGTTAAATGTTAAATGCAAATAGTTAAATGTTGCCAAAATGTAAGGCTAAAATTTACTATTGTATTTAGTATTAAACCATTACAGCTAAGTAATCAGTAGACATACTTAGCTGTAAAGATTTTTTTTAAATAAAATTTGTTTGAACCATATCTTTAAACAAATAAAAAGTTGAACACTAAATATTGGCATGTCCTTTTTTTGCAGTCTGTGAGGAACATTGAAGAACGTCAGTCTCTTCAGGTGACCCTGCATACCGCTGTTGGACTGGCTCGTCAAAGGATACCCAAACTCTGACTCCTCAAGTCATTTAAAGTTTACCTTTGCTCAGTCAGGTGGAGGTAGAGATGACCGGGTTGCTGAAGTCACAGTAGAGTTCTTCTAAAAAGATACTTGTCATGTATTTGTGTTCACATGCAGTTAACATTTGTATAAAATTATCACAATAAAAAACTGCAAATACTAGTGAACATCTGAGCTCTTTAATGGACCAAACATTTTAACAAATTCTTGTAAACAATTGATACTGCTTGCTTGTTTGAAACATGTTTCATTCTTAGTGCAATTTGAGGTATATCAGAAAAACATAAAAATTAAACATTCAAAATGTGTGTGCAAAATAGACGATGTGCACAGATCAAATCTTGTAATGATAACAACAAAAAAAACATTCTTTGGTCATTTAAAAACTACAGTAACCTGTAATTCAGTAACTTCTTTATCAACTCATCGCATACTTTCACAATTTCGATGTATGCATGTGATTTAGGACGACAAAATAATCGATTTTACTTCCAAAATGTATGTTTCTGTATCCTGATAGAACAGCAAATGTGTTTTTATCCTGTGAGTCATGCAGAAACTCAGAGTCCTTATTAAACCACCTGACTGTATTAAGTTAGGACATCTTAATTGTACCATAAACTATCAATCCTAATGTCTGTGTAAAAAATACATTTACAGATCTGTCAGGGGACAAAGAAACATGGTTGTGGAGAATTGAAACATTTTCAAATCAGTTTTGAGTTGTTCTAAAGCACATGTGTGAACTTCTTGGGATTCCTAAGACGTGGGACTCTTGCATCTTCTGCCACCTGCCACCATCACCTGCCACTGTCTGTTGTGTGCTGCTGCCTCTTCAAAGCTGGACTCATCATCTGAAAAACAAACAAAATAAAGTTTAACTGGACTACTGATATGTTGAAATTTGTTGGGTTAATTATCTGGTTAGTTGGAGGAGTTTTAATGTACAATACAGTAGTACTGTACTGCCCTAAAGCTACTCTTATTTCTTATTATAATTACATTTTAACATATTTGTTGTTTCTAATTACTCCAGGTAATACAGTACAGAGGGTTAATGTGGTTTGAAGAGTCTAACTTACCAGAAAGGATGCTTTGCTCCTCTGGTTAGCTTCATCTCAGATTCCTCTCCTCCTCATAACCTAGATCCACACCGCTGCCTGCTGTGTTGGAAGTGGCAGATCTCTCATCAGTTCATTTATCAACACGTAAAATGAAAAAGTGGTGGGGTCGTACTTCTCCCGTTGTTGTTTTTAGCTTTGTAGCACTTAGCTTTCAAGCACTTCCAGCGATCTCCAGCTTCTTCCAGCTTTTCATGTACTTGTTTAAATAACTCCGTGTTCCCACACGTTCGGTCAAGGCGTTTGATAGTTTTGAGCTATTTTAACGTTTCTATTAGAAATGTTGCATCGCTCACCGACCATTTTTGCTTCCCCACCATGCGTTAGCATCTACCCACTAGCTAGGCAGAGAAGGAAACACGAGGGGTGGGGTGGGGGGGTGCGTGCGCAGCGCACATGCGCAGTCAGGACAGTTTGATAAACGGAACGGATCAAGTGTTTACATGCACACCGAACGGGTAACGGATCGGTGTAAACCACCTGTTTCGAGCTGATCACAAATTAGGCCGGATCACGCCGAAAACACAAAAAATGATCCGAACGGGGTGTTTACATGACACACTTTTGATCCGATCGGCCGTTTGATCTGATTACTTATGTCCATGTAAACACACCTAGTGTTGCCATTTATTGGAAACTGGGTCGAAGGGCAGATAATTGTTTTTACTCAGGCGACCTCAGTGACTGCCTGTTGGGATGAAATCAGGACAAGTTGAATGTTGCCCATAAGAGAACAACCTGAGTAGAACTGAGAAGAAGTGCTCCACTGTGCAGAGCAGGAGTCTTCTAAACACTGTCTGGCACCGTGAGCTACTGACACGCTACAGCCATTGGGTTAAACAACAACAGAACAGATTTTCAGATCACATCCAACCTGACTTACATCTGCAGAGGAGAAGACGTGGCAGATCATTTTGCACTTCCTCTGGGCCGGATCACCGTTCTGCCCTTTATGTTTCCTCCGTGCCATCAGGACCACGATGTCACCGATGTCGGCTATGTAAGAGATTGTCTGCAGAGCGTGATCCATCATGGCTTCCTGAGTGGAAACAGGAAAACAACACGACATCGTTCAAAACAAGTCTGGAGACCGTGAAGCTAGTTTGTATCCTGACAGAACAGAGTTTGATGCATTCCTCTGGAAATTTGTTTCACGTAAATACATTTTTAATCACCCAGCACCAAAGTGTTTGTCCCTCTGTTAACAAAACATCTCAAGAACAAGACACATTTCAATAAAACGTTCAGAAAAACAATTATTGGACTTAAATCTACAATTGATCTACTTTTGGAGTCACCCCATTTCATGATGGCTACCACAGCTAATCAACATTAGCCACCACAAAAATGGCTACACCATAACCCTTTTTACAGATACTGAGCTTAAATTTGGAGCGGCAGTAGTTGAGAGTCATGTTGTGGTCTGGGGGTCCCCCCCAACAGAATTTTGAATAAAGTAGATGCCATTTCCTGTATTCTGGTGTATTTTACAAACATTCAAAACATTTTTCGCTTCAAATACTGTGACAGCACGACAAACGGCTTCATGAGCCGAGATCATCGTCTGTTTTATCGGTTCGGTGAAAGTTCAGATAACTCCTGCAGTCAGGTTGTTCGCAAAAGCACAGGAATTTAAATCTAGTGCAAAACGTTCAATTATATTTTTGTGTTTTATGATAAAATTAATTACCCATGACGTTGAACTTTTAGGGGCAATTTTTGTTTTTGGAGCAGAAGCAAAAAATGTGAAGCGACAGCTCTGATGTGATATTAGGAAGGTTGTTAAAATTATAATTTTATTTAGTTTTATAGTCAATCTTCGTCCAGCGTGTTGAAAAATATGCAGTGTAATCCTTCAAAACGTACAGATACGGCTGCACACCTCCACCTGTCTGCTCCACACCACGTAGCTGAATTGTTTTGTTTTTCACCAGAAATGTAGAACTGATCTGCGCATGCAACTAGCAGAAACTGAAACTAACCACTTGTGTATGTTGACCTGCATCAAGAGTGAGTCAGAGACTGATGTGTCTGTGCGGCCCGGTACCCATTGACCCACGGACCGGTACCGGTCTGTGGCCCCGGGGGTTGAGGACACTCTGCATTAATAGGTAAAAGTGTCTATTAATGAGACACTTGGCTTGCCATACTAGCCACCTTCATCTTGCTCCGGAAACTCCTGGCGCAAACGTCAAATCAGCTGCATTTCGCCGCGCCGCCCAGGAGAAATTTAGCTGATTTGCCCATTAAAGTGTATTTATTAAGGAAAAGTTCAACTGAGACACTACTTTACTATAATGTCGAGCAAACAAACAATTGTTTTTAGATGGTTATCTTAATAATAATAATAATAATGAATTAAATTTATACCGCACTTTTCATTAGTAAAAATCTCAAAGCGCTAGGTAAGATTTGAAGAAATGCACAGCGAGTCCTCCCTCTGCGCGTGCCTGCTTCCGCAAATCGGCTTTGGAAATGCAGCTGATTTGACCATCAAAGCGCATTTATTAAAGAAAAGTTAAACTGAGACACACCTTTGCTATAATTTCGAGAAAACAAATAATTGTTTTTAAGTGTTGATCTTGTGAAATTCTTGTTAAAAGTCCTCCCGTGCACGCTCCCGCGGCCGTCGTTTGGCAGCCAATTGATTTTTGGTAAAACACCGGCCCATGTTTCCAGGTGGTCAGCGGTGCCGGTGACACATGAAAGATGCGACTTATACAGCAAAGCGACATATTTATGTTTATGTTTTTGTTTAAACTTTATTAAACATATTTGGACTGATGCGACTTACACGAGGGTGCAACGTGTATGGCGTCAAGTGCGGTACCTGTGAGTCCGCAGAGAGCACTTTGATTCGTTGAGTGGAGATGAATAAATCCACTTCAGTCATCGGCTGCGACTCTCCCTCTGGAGCCTACACAAACAAAAAAGTACACTGCGTCCAAAAAAAAAATACATACAGTATACTGTATCTTTTTAAAAAAAAATCACATTAAACAGTTAGTTTAAATTACAGTAATGGAGCTCATCAGTTACGTACAATAAGACAAAGGGTTTGGTAGATATGTGATAAAGTTACCTTAATTCTGTCGACAGCTTCCTGAGCCTGTGTCATGCGAGCGTTTGTCGAAGGGTTCCTGTCTGATTTGATCTGAGTAGAGCCCAGATACTTAGCACCGAATATAACGCCGTCCAACAGGTCTTCAGGGTCACAAGGCCCAGGCACTGAACATTTACACAACATAACATATAAAGATAATAACCAGAGCAAACGAGACGATTGGCAGATTTTGCTTTAGAAGAAAAACAAGCAAACTCACCATTTTTATACGACGGGTGGTCATCAGCTGCCTAAAATTGTTCAAAATCAAAATCAAATGTGTGATATGAATACTGTTTGGATTAACTATAAAAGAGAAAGTTAAAATTATAGAAGCTGATTTGACTGATAAAGAGCAGAAGTGTGCGGTTTATTTAGCACAAATTCACAAATTATTAATCACTAATAATATATTTTCTCATTTATTTCTGATTTAGGATTAGTTGGCTGACATGAATTTTGAACTTTGCATAAATTGGCACATGTTCGTTGTTGCAAACAAAATGATAATTTAATGAAAATCCGTTTAAAAAGTGAGTTTAAAATTCGCGCTGTTTCTTCACGGGACATCCGGGTACTTCCACTTGCTAATTCTGTGACGTCATCGCAGGAATTTCAGTCTGCGGCTGCGTATAGAACGCAGATTCATTTTCTGCACGTTCACCTTTTTTTTTTGTATAACTTGAAAAATGCTGTCACGTTGTGTCGCATTTGGGTGATCTAATATCATCAGTGAACAAGTGAGCCTTTTCACTTTCCCGAAAGATGAAATACTTCGTCAAGACTTGACTAAACAAACAAAGCTGTCCCCCTCGGAGCCCCCCTCGCTCCACCCGAGAGCCCCCCTCGCTCCACCTGAACGGTAAGGCAGAACCTGCTGTTTCTTGTTCAACCCCCTGAGCTAACTTCTGCTTCCCAAACTGAAGACAAATCACTCAAATCTAAACTTAGATTGCTAAATTCATCGGTTTCTATATTGTGCGCTATTGTTCTGTAAAAGGGGCGTTCTAGGAGACATTCCTGCGCTGACGTCACAAAATTAGCAAGTGGAAGTATGTGTGAAGAAACACAGCGCAAATTTTAAACTCACTTTTTAAACGAAATTTCATTAAAAAAACATTTTTTTTGCAACAACGAACATAGTTGAATGATAAAAGATTTATATGTTGTGCCAATTTATGCAAAGTTCAAAAATCATGTCAGCCCACCTTTAAGGATTTTTTTTTTTTACAGAGGTGACATTTTTCTAAACAATGTTCACATCTGAGCGGTTTTAGCACTGGCCTGTTCACTTTCTGCTGCGGCGTCGTCCTCCGGCGGCTCCTCTCCCAGCTTCATCCACACCGGCTCCGGATACTCGTCGTCCGGCAGCGAGGTGACGGAGTCGTCTCTCTGCCGCTGACCGTTGCGTCTCCAAAACGTCTGAGCATCCTCCTGACTGTAGGAAACCGACACGACGGCGTCCACCTCGCCTCTGTGCGGCAGACAGGAGGGCGCGGGGGTAGAGGAGACCTCTGTGCACTGCAGCAGTCCCAGCAGGTCTCTGTGGTGGCTTTGAGAGAACAGCAGGCCTG